>JAOTAY010038609.1:0-22620 GCA_025629805.1 Erythroxylum baracoense
CACAAACAATATACTGCGAAAATTTAAAAGTTAAAAAGAGAGAATGGAAAGATGCAATCGATTTATACTGGTCCGGCTTATAACTCAAGCCTACGTGCAGTACTCAAGCATTCAACTTGAGTTGTTCACTAAAATCTCAACTAGTAATTTGACGAGCCTCTTTAAGCTTACGAGTACATATTTTTCAAGGTTCTCTAACCTTCCAAACTAGTAGTATTTAGCTAGCCTCCACAAGCTGTCAATAGATAAAAATGTAATTTACTCGATATGAGCTTCAATGGTGTCTCTCAAAAAGAATTTTCACTTTTGAAAGCACAAAAGATTTGAAAATGATATCATTTTCAAAAGAATTGATGTTGTAGATGTATTTCAAGTGTCTGATATATTTTTTCAAGTTATTTTTAATTCGTATAAAGACAGGGGCCTGTTAAAATTTAAAAACAATAGGAGCCTCTCAGACGATGGAACCTTGTTAAACGACAGGAATCTGTTAGATAATTGGAGCCTGTTAAACGATAAATCCTGTTAAAACAATTTAAAACAGAAAGTGCCTGTTAAAACTATAAAGAACCTCTTGCAAGTTGAAAGCAAAAAGAGTCTATTATAAAAGTAAAGGAATCTCTTGCAAAAATGAAAACACAAACAATATACTGCGAAAATTTAAAAGTTAAAAAGAGAGAATGGAAAGATGCAATCGATTTATACTGGTCCGGCCTATAACTCAAGCCTACGTGCAGTACTCAAGCATTCAACTTGAGTGTTTCACTAAAATCTCAACTAGTAATTTGACGAGCCTCTTTAAGCTTACGAGTACATATTTTTCAAAGTTCTCTAACCTTCCAAATTAGTAGTATTTAGCTAGCCTCCACAAGCTCTCAACAGATGAAAATGTAATTTGCTCGATATGAGCTTCAATGGTATCTCTCAAAAAGAATTTTCACTTTTTAAAGTACAAAAGATTTGACAATGATATCATTTTCAAAAGAATTGATGTTGTAGATTTATTTCAAGAGTTTGATATATTTTTGCAAAAGTAGTGGCTTTTTTTTAAGTAGGCATTTCTTTATACTAGCCGTTGCTTCACTTGTATCCTTAGTTAACTGGAAGATTTAAATCTGAATAACTTCAATTTCATCTTTGCCAAAAATCTTCCAGTAATTATGGAGCTAATATACAATTTTCATAATTAGTAGGATCCTTTCGAATAAACCATTTCTAATAAAGTAAGTTCACAAAGAAAATTCCTGCAAGAAAGAAAGCATATTTCGTATGATTTTATTTCCTTTTGAGAATTCACCCGTTAACAATAAAAGGAAATAACTCTAATGATAACAAGATTCTTCTAGATACTGTGAAATAAATAAGGTAAGTTCATTAGAAAGATTCCTACAAGAAAGGAATCATTTATCCTATAACTTTATTTTCTTTTGAGAATTAGACCATTAATTGTACAAGGAAATAAATCCAATTTGAATTTTTAAATATTATGAGAATATCATCAAAATCATTAATAATAAACCTTGAGCTAACATCTTGTCTTACTTATTTAACTTCTTATCTAGTTTTGAAAATATTGATGTTTATCAATTTCAGATTCATCTCTATTTTAATCTGTATTTGATTCTTTTTCGTTGTTGTCCCAATTCAAGTCAACCAAACTAGCTTCCTTTTGATTTCATCACAATCCCAATTGTTGTCTTCTCAAACACCACATCTCTACATACTAGGATCTTTTAAGATATAGGATCATATAATCTATATGTTTTTGACTCCTCACATACCCAAAAAAATGCATCTTACATTCTTGGCATCTAGCTTTGTACTCTTGTAATCAAGAATGTGAACATAAGATACACATTCAAACACTTTGAAGTAAGCCATCGATAGTTTGAGTTCGCTCCGAGCTTCTTTTGGAGTTATGTTTTGTTGGAATCCAATCGTGATCGAATCATAGACGCAGCGGAAAAACAAACAATTTTAGAGATTCTCAACGGATCCCGATAATTAAATTAACTTGAAAAAACATGAATTTGAATAAGAAATCTACCTTTTGCGTTCCAATTGAAAAACCTTTGAAACTGTTTATGATTTGTCAATCACTAGCTGTTTAATTGTCCAGCCTCTAATGATATCTACAGAACAATTCTTAATGCTATTTTGAGAGGAAAAAGACAAAGTACTATCTTCTAAATGTTCTTCCTTTATTTAAATAGAATAATCATTAGGTTTTTAATTATAATTAAATTTCTTTAATTATAATTAAAATTAAAATCAAATTCTAATTCTAAGTAATTTAATTTTAATCAAATCAAATATTTCATATTTGATCCCCAAAATTTCTTAAACTTTATAATTCAGTCCAACTTAATAAAATTATTTTTTTCACAAATTGTTCTTTGATATGTGACTCATTAGGTTCCTAATAATTGCCAATGATTATAGATTACAATTCTAATTCACAATTAGAATTATAAATTAAAACTTCTTTTAATTTATCTTTAATTCCCCATCTAAATAATTCATAATCATAAATCATGATTGACGTCTAGCAACATGCCATAATTACCCAAATATTAGGAATGCCAAAGTGATTGACTTAACCTGTTCATGCATGATTATGATGTATAATTTAATCAATTTGTCATTCAATATTCTAATTGGACAGAGCATGCATAATGTCTACTCTTTTGATCCAATTATGTTCGTTCTTGCTAATTAGTGATTGATTTATAATTGAAATTTGAAAACTTCTTTTCAAATATCAATTTACTATAGTCAGATAATTCCATAAATCATTAATAATCAAGAACAGTAGAATATTCTCTCTAATTACTATAAAGTGACAAATCCTATATTGACTTACTCAACTATCTCCATATGATTCTTACCATATCCAATTATTACCGACTGAATTATCCTAGGACGATTCATAATTAGTATCAAAATATAGTAATTCCCATACGAGATACTTTGATAATATCAAGTCTTAGGATCAATTATACAACCATCATTGTGAGATAATCCACAGACACATAAGTAATATTCCATTCGGAATTCTCATAATCTGGTCAGTTCAGTGACTTATTCTCTAATAATCACCCACATATTAGTTTAAGTATCTCCATACTTTAATTTATGAGATTAATTACTTTCTTCATAAGAAAAAACATAATGTGTGCTGGTTTTACCATTTCAATAATATCTCGTCTTGATGAAACTACAACTAGAAACATTTAGGAACAATACATAAGTGTAAATTGAATCTCATAATTATGATCTTATCGTAATTTTAATTACACAGTAATTATTCCAAGAAGTTTACCTTTAGTATTAAAAAATAAAATATTAATTAAATTAATATATAAAGATAAATAAAGCCTTTTTCATTAATAAAAATAATGTTATACATTAATTTGCATCCAATTGATTGGCTGCAAAGGCATAAACTAACAATCTCCCACTTGCACTAAAGCTAATCGCTTATGAATCTAATATCATATCTTATGTCGATCATGTCTCTTTTGAGACAATGACTTAGTAAGAGGATTTGCTAGATTTTTTTCAGTGGAACTCGCTCCAATGCTATATCTTTCCGCTCCACTATCTCCTTGGTAAATGAAACTTCTTGAGTACATGTTTAGACCGCAATAGCACCGTTATTGTCATAGTAGAATACTATAGGCTCAACAATGCTAAGAAGCACTCCAAGTTCAATGATGAACTTCTTAATCTAAATCGCTTCCTTTGCCGCCTTTAATACTAAAATGTACTCTGCTTCGGATGTGAATCTATAATGGTTAGTTGTTTGGAACTCTTCCAACTTATTGCACCGCCATTTATGGTGAAGATGTACCCTGATTATGATCTACTATCATCAGGATCTAACTAGAAACTAGGATCTGAATATCTTTAAACTCTCAGTTCATCTCCTCTATAGACCAAGAAAACATCTTTAGTTCTTTTCTAGTACTTCAAGATATTTTTCACAGCCATCCAGTGACCCTCACCAGGATTAGGCTAAAACCAACTCATTATGCTCAAAGCATAAGAAACATCTAGTCTAGTACATAGCATCGCATACATGATTGATCCAATTGCCGAAGCATATGGAACAAAATCCATGTTATCTCTCTCTGCTTGTGTTTTTGGAAACGAACTTTGTGAGAGAGAAATCTCATGCAACATGGGTAAGAATCCCTTTTGGAATTCTCCATGCTAAAACCTTTTAGCACTTTATCTATGTATGTGGATTGGGATAATCTAAGTAACCTCTTTGATCTATCTCTATAGATCTTTATTCCCAGAATATAGGCTACTTCTCCCATATCCTTCATAGAGAAGTTCTTGGATAACCAAATCGTTTCTAATTAGCAATAAGTCATCCACATATAGCACTAAGAAAATGAATGCACTCCCACTAACCTTCTTATAGACACATGCTTCATCCATATTTTTTATAAAATCGAACTCTTTGATAGTCTCATCAAAATGGATGTTCCAACTTTGTGACGCTTGCTTAAGTCCATAAATGGACCTTTGTAACTTACATACTTGATTAAGAAATCTCTTGGATTTAAAACCTTCAGATTGTGTCATATACACATCCTCCTACTAATTCCCATTGAGAAAGGCTATTTTGACATCCATCTGCCAAATTTCATACTCATGATATGTTGCTATAGCTAATAAGATCCTGATGGATTTTAGCATAGCTACTGGTGAAAAGGTTTCATCAAAATCAACCCCTTGTTTTTGTTTGTAATCTTTAGCCACTAACCTCGCTTTATACGTATGTACATTACCATCCATGTCAGTTTTTCTCTTAAAAACCCACTTGCATCTAATAGGTATAATAGCATCAGGCGCGTCTACTAAATTCCATACTTAGTTAGTGTACATGGATTCCATTTTAGATCTTATAGCTTCTTTCCATTTTAAAAAATCAATGTCAGATATTGCTTCTTTGAAATTAGTATGCTCATTATGTATGAGCGATACATTATCCTTTTCCTACTCAATATATAGATCTAATTTAATAAGGGACGATATATCCTACTAGTGCATTGCAGACAATGCTTCTCTTCAACTCTTGATTGTACGTCATATATATCAACTTGAGGTTTTTGTTTCATTTCAATTTGATTTGTGGATCTTAAACTTCTTTAAGTTCAACCTCACTCCCATTACTTTCTTTGAGAATAAATTCTCTTTTTAATAATGTAGCATTTCTTGAGATAAGCACCTTTTGATCAATAGGATGGTAAAATTGATATCTGAAACTCTCTTTTAGATACCCTACAAATTTGCATTTATCTGATTTAGCTTGAAGCTGATCAGATATAGCACGCTTCATATCTCCAAATCTTTAAGTGTGATAATCCAGGTCTTCTACTAGTTCATATCTCATATGGTGTCTTATCAACCAATTTAGATGGAACTCTATTTAGAAGATATATTGCGATTTCAATTGCGTATCCCCAAAAGGACATAAGAAGGATTGCATGACTCCTTATGGAATATACCATATCTAACAGTGTATGATTTCTCCTCTCAGAAACCCCATTATGTTGTGGAGTTGCAAAAGGAGTCCATTGCGAGAGAATCATATTCTCTTTTAAGTAACCAAGAAACTCGTGGTCTAACTATTCACCACCTCGATTTAATCTAAGTGTCTTAATACTTTTGCCAGTTTGTCTCTCAACCTCTAGTCTAAATTCTTTTAACTTTTCAAATGATTCAGACTTTTATTTCATCAAGTACACATAACTATATCTAGAATGGTCATCTGTGAACGTAATGAAATATGAGAATCCACCTCTAGCATTTGTGGACATAAGCCCATATGCATCTAAATGTATTAATTCTAGTAACTCACTAGCCTGTTGTCCCTTTCCCTTAAAGGGTAGTTTGGTCATCTTTCCTAATAAACAAGATCCACAAGTTTCATATGATTCACAATCAAAAAGATCCAAATATCCTTCTTTATGTAAATTTTTTATTCTAGTTTCATTGATATGACCTAACCTATAATCCCATAAATAAGATGGATTTTGGTTACTTAATTTTCTTTTCTTCCTATTTACACTAAGAATTGGCCTTTCAAGATCTAACTCATATAAGCCATTTATAAGTAATCTAGATCTATAACAAACATTATCTTTATAAAAAGAACAACTGTTATTCTTAATTACAAAGACAAATCCATTCAAATCTAAATGAAAAATAGAAATGATATTTCTTGTAATAACAAGAACATAATAATAATTATCAAGTTCTAATACAAGGCTAGAAGGCAAAGTTAAACTACAAGCTCTTATAGCTAATGCAGCAACTCTTACTCCATTGCTAACTCAAGTCCATTTTGCCTTTCTTCAACGATCTACTCTATGTTAACATCTGCATGTTATTACAAATATGAGAACTGAATCCAGTATCTAATACCCAAGTATGTGAAACAGAAGTAGAAAGATTAATCTCAATCATAAACGTACCTGAAGAGAAAACTTCCTTAAGCTTCTCATCTTTCAGGCTAGCAAGATAAGATATAGGCAGTTCCTTTTCCAATGTTCGTTGACTCCACGATGAAAACATATGCCTTTGTCATTGCTCTTCTTCTTAACACCTCCTTTGGCCTTTACTACATTAGTAGAAGCCTTCTGCTTCTTGTTCTTATTCTGCTTAGAGCCCTTTTTCTTGCTATTGGAAGAACAGACAACAAGTACAGAACTTGGTTCCTTTTTAAGGTGCCTTTCTATAGTCTTGAGCATGTTCAACAGTTCAGGCAATGTCATGTCCTTCTGGTTAACGTTGAAGTTCATGACGAGCTATGAAAAGCTCGAACTTAGAGACTGCAACACTAGATCAATGTTTAACTTGTGGTCCATGAAAAAAACCTAATTAGGCCAAATTTTCAATATAACTAATCATCTTCAACATATGCAGGTTGACTGAAGATCCTTCTATCATCTTGCATTGAATCAATGCCTTGGAGATTTGATATCCCTCCACCCTGCTTTGTGTACCAAATAACTCCTTGAGATGCAGTGTCATATTAGGTGCATCCATATCCTCATGCTGCCTATAAAGGTCAGGGGACATGCTAGCTAACAACACATATGTAGCTTGTTCAACGTCATCAACATAATGTTGATATTTCTCCTAATCTTCATCAGTTGCATCTGCACAAGGTTCTGATGGAGCAGGAGTATCAAGCGTATAACTTCTTTTCTTGCTTAAGAACTATTCTTAAGTTATAAACAGTTCGAAAAAGTTAGGTCCAATCTTTTTGTTAACATCCACAACGCTCCTTAATGTCAGGTTGGCACTCATCTTCATATTCAATAACCAAAAACAAATAAATAAAAGGAGCAAATATTATCTTATATCCAAAATAAAATAAAATAAGGACTTTAAAATTATTTAAATGCTTCCACTATTTTTAATCAAATTAATAGCATCCACTATTAAATTGAAAAATTATCAAATAATTTCCTAGTGGACTAGGATCCAGTTTAAAATTAATTGATCTTAAGTTTGCTTAACAAACCAACGAAATTTAAATTAGGTAGAAAACTACTTTCTAATCACATCTTATGTAACTTCTAAAACTGTTAGGCGACAACTCTTTGCCATAATATATCATATATATTATTGCTAACCTTGCCTCTAAATCCATATAAACATGAGTTTGCTCATCCAAATCATACAAATTTAGTTAAGTAGGACACATTAATTTAAGATAAAACAAATCCGGGTTAAAGTGACTATGGGTTTATTCAATAAGCCAAGCAACAAACAGAATTCTAGTTTTATTTTTAAATAATGGAAGGAAACTATCACGCTCTTAACGTGTACTTAATACTTAATTGAGGGATTTAAAATTTCAAAAATTTCTAGTCTCATCAAAATGATATAATCTCATTATATTTGTAATTTCAAACATAATCTAATTATGAAAGAAATTATTCAAAAAATTTTGCTTGATTCTAATTATTGATTTGATAACTAATTTAATTTAATAATTTAACTCTTGAAAAATTAAACTAAATTGAAAACCCTTTCCTAATAAAAATTCCCTTTGAAAGCAATTTTTCAAAATTGGAAACACTTCATTCAATTTTATTAGGAGTATATAAAATTAGGTTTTTAAAAATATTAAAATCAATTAAAAGAGGGATAGGATGATGTCTAGCGCGTGTAGTTAATGACAAGCTAGTGTGTGCTGCACGTGCCCACGATCAACAAGGCATGACTGCTACAAATGCTCTCTGAAGAAGGTGGGCACATTACTCACACAAGCCCATCGTCTTCTTCAGAAGCTTCCACCTGCTTTTGCATCTACCTTCCTCCTACGATTTTCAAACCGACGCTCCCACATCTAATTCCCTCATGTCATTGTCCCTCATTTCCCCACTTATCTCCAACCGACACCCATCTCCCACGTTTCCCAAACCATCATCTTTCGCTCCACCTTCGTCGAGCGATTGACGCTAGCGTCTGGCATCGCAAGAGACGTCGATGCTAGCGACACCAGCCAATGGCATTGTGAGGCATCACCGACGCCACCCAGTGGTGTCAAGCGATGCCTTGTTCGCATAGAGGGGCAATAATCGCCCCTCTCAAACAATAAACACACTTATTTATGGGCGGAAACTAAATGCTTTAGATCCAAAAAAAGTAAGATCTCAAAATGCACATATATACCATCAAGGCAAAGGAAAGAACTAGGTCACACGTTAAACTTAAAAATGCAATCTTACAAGCATAAACAAAGGCGTCTATTCAGAAGTAGAAACATGGGTGCAAATTAATTTTTAAAAATGGCAAAACACACAAATGAGAGAAAACGTTTTTAAGATTCTTGTATTCATTAGTCATTGTAACTTTTTCACATAATAAAATTTTCACCACATATAACCAGATTTTTCTTTAAGGAATTAATTATGCAAAACTACAACATAACATATGTCCGTGAATAAATAAAATTCCTGAAGCAAAAAAATGAACAGTCTCGGAGAACAATAATAAAAACATGCATAATCTTTTACTTTTTTATCATAATAAAAAAGAATCAAGCAACAAATTCAAGTTAAAAAATTAAAGGATGCTCTAATAGTATTGTTGGAATCTAATCGTGATCGAATCACAGACGTAGTGGAAAAACAAACAATTTTATAGATTCCAAGCAAATCCCAATAATTGAATTAGCTTGAATAAAACATGATTCGAATAAGAAATCATACCTTTTGAGTTTTAGTTGAAAAACCTTTGAAATTATTTCTGATTTGTCAATCACGAGTTGTTCAATTGTCCAACTATTTTAAGAGGAAGAAGACAAAGTGCTAGCTTCTAAATGTTCTTTCTTTACTTAAATAGAAAAATCATTAGGGTTTTTAATTATAATTAAATTTCTTAAATTATAACTAAAACCAAATTATAATTATAATTAATTTAATTTTAATCAAATCAAATATCTCATATTTGATTCCCAAAGTTTCTCAAACTTTATAATTAAGTCCAACTTAATCAAATTGATTTTTCTTTCACAAATTACTCTTTAATATGTGACCCATTAGGTTGCTGAGACAATGATTATAAATTACAATTCTAATTCACAATTATAATTAGATAAATTAAAACTTCTTTTAATTTATCTTTAATTCTCCAATTAAACAATTCATAATTATAAATCATTATTGATGTCTAGTAATATGTCATGATTACCCAAATATCAAGAATGTCAAAGTGATTGACTTAACCTGTCCATGCATAGTTATGATGTATAATTTAATCATTTTGTCATTCAGTATTCTAATTAGAAGGAGTATGGATATAGTGTCTACTCCTTTGGTCCAATTATATTTGTTCTTGCTAATTAGTGAATGGTTTATAATTGAAATTTGAAAACACCTTTTAAAATATCAATTTACTCTGACCAGAAAATTGCATAAATCATTACTAATTAAGATCAGTAGAATACTTTTTCTAATTACTTTAGAGTGACGAATCCTATATTAACTTACTCAACTATCTCCATATGGTTCTTACTATATCCAATTCTACCGACTGAATTATCCTAAGATGATTCATAAATAGTATCAAAATATAGTAATTCTCATACGAGATACCTTGATAATCTCAAGTCTGAGGATCAATTATACAACCATCATTATGAGATAATCTACAGATGCATAAGTAATATTTCATTCGAAATTTTCATAATTGGGTTAGTTCAGTGGCTTGTTCTCTAATAATCACCCACACATTAGTTTAAGTATCTCCATATTTTAAATTATGATATCAATTACTTTCTTCATAAGAAAGAAACATAATGTGTGTTAGTTTTACCTTTCTACAATATCCTGTCTTGGTGAAACTACAATTAGAAACATTTAGAAACAATACATAAGTGTAAATTGAATCTCATAATTATGATCTCATCATAATTTCAATTACACAGTAATTATTCCAAGAATTTTACCTTTAGTATTAAAACATAAAATGTTAATTAAATTAATGCCTAAAATAAATAAATCCTTTTTTATTAATTAAAATAACGTCATACATTAATTTGTATCCAATTTATTGACTGCAAGGGCATAAATTGATATGTTCTTCGTTGCAAGTGTTAAGACTCCTATTAAGAATATGAACTATCAAGTTAATAGTTTCAAGTCATAAGGTCTTGAGAATGTTCTTTTCCAAATTCATGCTCCAAATATGTTCATGATTATTCAATTCTTTATTATACCATTTTATTGATGGGTGTATATAATTGTTAGTTGCTAGTTGTTCTAGAATACCATTCTTAATGAAAAAATTAGTTGATATAAGGGATGTTAACTCACACCCTAGTTTAGTACAAAGACTTTGTCTTTTCCGTCCTGAAGACTCTCCCAAAAGTAACTTTTAATGGTTGCTCTTCCACAACGCGAGTTTTCATATGTTGAATATACCATAGAAGGCTAACTTAATTCATCAATGGTAAGAGCATTCAAATCATTTGACTCTTCAATAGAACTCACCCCGTAATTGAACCTGAATTTCATATATATATATATATATATATATATATATATATATATATATATTATTGCATCATTCATTCTTGCTCTATTGACTCTCAATTAGTTGACTATAGTTAGAATATAAGCAAAATACTCATTTACAGTCTCCCTTCTTCATGTTTAGCCTCTCAAACTCCTCTTGAAGAGCTCGGAGGAGACAAATTCCTCTCCGTATCTTTGAATCTTGCATTATTAACTGCCTTCTTTTGTACTTCTCCATGAGCATACACCAGTCATCGTAACGCTCATTGAATCTAAAAATCGTTGGTTGCATAAATCCACTCTCATTTGTCATATTCTCACCACTTAACAGCGTGGAAGACTGTTGCTCTCTCTCTCTATATATATAGCCTTACAAGAATAACAAAAATAAAGTGCATCCTACCTTTTACATGCCTATTATTAATATGGTAATTGACTAGGAAACAAATTGTGACATCCTATATTTAGGGCTAGATCCCAAAATAGTAAATTGAGAGTTCAGTGAGAAATTAGAAGTCTATTTCATGCTCATATATTATAGTATATTCACACACATGTGAATATTTATTTTTGATACATTAAAATAATTGCACATGCATTCATTGACATTTTCCGGGTGTGATTGATTGATTGATATGTTAATTGTGACTTATTTGCGTTAAAATTTTATTTGGAGACTATTAGTATTATTTCAGAATTTTTGGTGAATTTTAGGAAATTTCAAAAAATTTGGGATATTTTAGTCTAGGTAAAATATTGAAAGAATAGACCAATAGCATTGTAACATGTGGCAATTCAAATAAGTGACAACTGTATTGCATGCAAGAGAAAGCGTAGTTACATCTTTAATAAGGAATATTACTGTAGCTGTGGTGAAGTTCTTCACTACCGAAAACTCCTTCACTAAACTTTTCTTTGTTCATTTGTTCATTCATCACTGAAATAGCTTCAAGCTTGTGAAATTGGTTATTGAATCTTACATCAAAGTAAGAATTCCAGTCCATTTAGAGAGTTTTTGCTACTATTTATTCTAGAATTTCTTCATCCACCGAAACCACTCTCACTGCTGGAATTTGTTCTGAAGCCCGTAAATTATGTTTTAAGTTGTATGGGTAGTGTAAATGATATTTTGATGAGATTTTCATGTTTATAAATGGATGCATGCATGAGTGGAATGAAGATTTGGTGAGATCTTGATATAGAGAGGAGTGAGATGAAGTGAAAGTGTTGTTAAAGGTGGAAGAAAGATATAGAAAATGGAAATATGCGTGAGTGAGGATCAAATTTTTGATGTTTATATTGAATCTTGGATTTTTGATTTGTTTGAGTTGTGATGAGCTAAAATGGAAGAAGAAGAGTTGGTTTAAGTGTCATATGTGTTAACTGAGTAAGATAGAAGTGAGAAAATCTAGAAAATGGAAGAAGAAGAAATCTGCATTTTAGAGAGAGAAGAGAAGAGGAGTTGCACTCGATGGGTTTTCCAAAACTAGACTATGTTGATTCTTTTAGCTACAACTTTGTCATCCGATCTCCAAATGACTTGAAACTTAAACCAATATACTCCTAAGACAATGTTCTTTCTCTCTATAAAAATTTAGAGTCGTCTGAATTGATTTGAAAAAGATTGATTGGATGAAGTTGAGGAAATGTGCTGGAATGTTATGAACTGGAGAATTTTCATTGACATACTTCGACATTTTGATTATATCTTGATCTGTAAATTTCAAAATTAGTTGATTCTTAATTCAGATTAAACTTTATACATATTTCTACAACTTTCTTGAACAAGTAGAATTTTAATTCTATCTCTAATACTTTCAAAATTGGCATGAAATTGAGTCTTGGCTTAGGCTGTAGCACTACCAGTGACAGAAATCATATCCTATTGTTATTGAATAAAATGTATTGATGCAGGGCGAATTAGACTAAGATGTCTTCACAAAAGTTATAGATTATTCTTTTAGATTTAAATTGGTATAAAGTTTGTAATTTTTGGATATTGGAATTGAGAGATATGGGTTGTACAACTTGACTGCATGATCATGCTCTAGCCAAAATTCCAAATGTACATAATCTATGGTATTTTGAGCATAACTTATAGAATAATAAACCAAATTTTATGATCTTGGTATCATTAGAAACTTAAGACATTATTGATATTATTGTTTATGCAAAGTTGACCCGAACGTGGTGTTTTTAGTAAAAGTTGTAATAGTGATTTAGTGCGTGAATTTTGACACAATTGGATTACAATTGATATGTACATCAATTTGTTACAGAAATATACCCGAGAATTTGTCATTACACATGCATGATACATGATACCTTTCGATATATATGTGTTTACATAGTTACATAAGAAGTACATTAATGTGAAATTGTTTTAATGTATATAGGAGAGCAAGTAGCGCGATCGTTTCTGGATATCACCGAAACGTCAAGGCGATAGGCTTAAAGAGCAATTGTGAGTAACCTAAGATGGTCTCACTTTAATTTGATCTGATAATTGTTAAATTGAATTTGATATATGATGAATATGTACTGATTGTGTACTGAATTTCGGACAATACTTGTCCAAGGTGTTTGATACATGTAAATATTATTGGAAGTGCTACTTGTATGTGAATGAGACCGCCTAAATGATTCTCAACTAAAAGTGACTGAATGTTGTGACTGATTATATTGACGGAGATAATGTGAATGAAAGTGATTGATTGTATATGAATGATTTGTGGCATGCATTTCATTTCAATACATGTAATATAAAGGCAGTTTTGACTGACGATGCTACTGATTGAGACTGCTACTAAAAAGAGCTTAAAGCTCAAACGTATAGAGCTTAAGGCTCACTGTGATCAATGAACCCGGTGATAAGGGGTACTGAAAAAGCACACAGTCATAACTATGTAAAATCGAATGTGAGTCTCATATATATAGCATTCACATATGTTTTGAATTCATTGTAAAGTTGTAAGAATGTTATATGTTTGTATACATGGTATTAAACCAATGATTGTGTTTTATTCAAGTGTAGTGAAGTGATAGTTTGATTTATTTGTTTGTTTGAAATTACAATTTGTTTGTGATAGAACTTGGTGCTAATCAAGTTGAAATGAACTGTGTGACAATATGTTTCTAATTGATTGTATTTTATAACATGAGTGAACCATCGAGGATGGTTACTCTACTGAGTTCGTAAGACTCATCAAAATTGCACCGTTGTTAATTTCAGGATCGAGGGTGAGATGACCTAGCTTCTAAGACTCTATAGAAGTATATTTTGTGCAACTTTGACGATCAGATATGACTCAAAGGTCGGTCAGCTAGGCATTGAAGGCATAGTTTGTTAATAACTTTTGTGCATTCCTCATATTTGTAGCATACTGTGTACACTGAGCTGTTTATGCTTATAGGATGATGTTTTATATATATGGTTGATGTTGAACTTAAAGCGACAATGTACACTATGGTTATAATATAAAATGAGGAAATTTTGGGGTTAGCAAATGTGTGATTTGTGATTTTAATTATGATGTCATGTTATTAAGTGAAGGTAATATAGGTAACATGCTAACTCTGTTGGGCATGTGCACGTGTGACCGAAGAGCGCACCTGCATGTGTCAGATGGGATTGGGGTGTTACACATTATGACTTTCTTTTTAACCAAAAAAATATAGTGCATTTAATAATACTATGATAAAGAAAAAAATATCTTATATGTCAATACAATTAAATCATTTATTCTTTCCTTAGTTAGCACAGTCAACATATCTGTATAGTTATAGTTAGTATTTTGAAAATTCCTTAATTTTCTCTTAAAGATTCTCATTAGTTATTTTTTTAGGCTCTGTATATTTCTACCATAAATGTCTCATAATTCTTCCCATATTAGGTTCTAGATTTAAGGGATTTGATATATTTTGATGTCTATATATTGTATTTTTTCTAATGGAAAAGTACATAAGCCTTTTCTGAAAATTTTCTTTATCTATGTTATTATATACTCTTATTCTTGATAGTCGCATGAATCGACCACATCAACAATAACAATTACAACCTTAATAGCCTGCATCGCCATATGAGGCTCTCCCATATAACATTGATTCTAATAAGCCTCCCCTTAGGCTACGTTTGGATCTGCGATGCAGTGGGGATAAGTACTTATTCACCACAGTTTCAAAACGCAGTCACATATTTGGATCTGCGATAAACAACCGAAGGTTGGAGAAAAAAGCAGTGCCACCGCAGAAATCAATAAGCAAAAAGAGGGTTGTAGTAAGAAATTGCTTCTGCGGAAGAAATTTTACTTTCCATTAATAACCTTCACCACAAGTATTATTTTCTATTATAATCTTAATTAATATGACTAATAATATATTTTTATAAAATATTTTATTTACTAAATTTATTTTATTTATATTTTCTTATTTTTATTTATAATTTTAAATTTATACTATTAATAATATATTTTTAATTATTTATACAACAATTAATAGTTTATTAAATCAATGTGCTTTTTAGTCATTTTATCTCTTTTCAACAACCGCAACCGCACTTGCCAAACACCTATTTTCATATTTTAGCAATTACCAAAATAGCAATCCTAAATACATAAGTACTTATTGAGAATAAGTACTTATCATTTCAGCATGTTGATTTCAGCAGGTTGTCAACCGCCACCGATCTCCCAAACTAAGCCTTAGTTATACTATTAAGCTCCATGTGAATGATGAGATTATTATCTCATGATAACATCATGGATCTCCACTCAATACTAGTTTGGTGGCTATTAAATGTTAGCTCACAACTACAAGGTGAACTTTTCTCTTTTTGTGGCATCACAATGCACCGTCTGGATGACTTATATCAAATGAATCAGTCTCACTTTCTGATAGGTTGTCAAACTACCAAAAATAAAAATATATTTCCAACTCTCCAAAAACTAGGTAGCTAATGGTGAATCGGGTCAAATCCACAGGGAATTACTGCAGAGTTACTCAAATGCTCAGAAAGTAATAGATTAAAGGATTGATATTGCAGGAGATGTAAATAAAAATAAAAGCAACGCAGAAAATTAAAGGAGAACTATAGTGACAGATACGACGTGAGCATGTGTTATTGGCACAAAACAGATCTGGACAGCAAATAACAAAATAAAACAAGATTAAAATGCAATGGGTGAAAACCTAGCCAATTTACTCTTCAATTTAGCCTAAAAATTCGATCATTGACATCATAAGATAAATTAGACAATTCAAATAGACAAAGTTATAGCCAAGGGTGACACACTCATTGACTAATCTTTTCTTACTTCGTCGGTAACTCCAGGAAATGTTCTGACAAGTTACTTCCCTAATCTAAAGACAACCCCCGAAAAAACGCCCTGACAAGATTAATCTCTAGTTGCATTAAGAATGAAAAAGACCCTTGTCCTAACCAATAAATTCGGAAACGTCGTAATTTATTTAGTCAGATTATTTAATTTCATCGATTTTACCACCATCATACATCGTTTGCAAGATAAAACCAATTGGCTACTTCGATAGAATAATATCCACGACAATACTATCCTATTCAACAATTTATCACTTAATCAATCACACAACTCATGACATTGCACAATAAATTAAGCAATAGTAAATCTGGTTCAAGCATGGGAATTAAATAAATATTTGAATTGAATAAACAAATAAAAACATAGTCTCACAAATTATCCATGCCTGAATATCCAAGCACCCTAACTAGAAAAAGGTTTAGTTGTTTATAGCTAACATGAGAACACAAGATACCCTAGAGTTCATCTTGTCTCCACAGCAAAATAAAATAAAGACTGCAATAACAATGATGGCTGGCGACTGAATCCTCAAAACAAGAGAAGGAAGAAAAAAAGAGGTTCAAAAGTTACGATTTCCTCATGCCCTAAGGTATTTATATCCTCTCCAATTTGTAAACCTAGCCAAAATTAGGAAAGATTTGTAATCTTCAAGTAGGACTCTTCATTCTGGCTTCCCAGCTTGTATCCAGCATCTCCAACAAAGATCCAGCTCAAGATAGATGACAATTGGGCTTAAAAACTTATCCATAAATTCTACCCAATTCTCGCCCGATACGACATGGTCATGACGTATCTGTTTCCAGCACGTAGCTTCTTTAAAATAGCCCAAAACTCCTGCATTACGACTCGAATCCCTACTTTGGTCTCCTGCACACATATCAAACATAAAAGCACACAAAAACAACCAAATAATAAATAAACACATGCAAAATGAATGCAAATTATCCTAGAAACCAAGCATGAAATGCAACTTATCAATCATCTTCTCATCCAATTTTTACTCACACTCGAGACCACTCGAACATTAAAAACTTTTCCTAATCACATTACTTACCACTCCAATGTTACACCAACTCTTCATCTAAACCTACTTCCTTTACTCGTGCTAACAGATTTCCTTACTGACGTCAAGCGACGCTTGATGAGTTCAAAGCTCTCTGTTATATTAAATATTGTCCCTCCTCCTCCAGGTGTAAATATTGTCAGCTCTAAGTGGATTTCGAAACAACACTAAATCATGATAGTTCCTTAGATCACTATAAAGCTCCCTAATTGTTAAAGGCTATCATCAGTCACCCAAACTTGACTTTACTGACACTTTTAGTTTTGTTATCAAACTAACCATTAGTCACCTCATTCTTACGCTTGCCTTTGCTAAAAATAGGTTCATTTGTCAACTTGATGTTAAAATTGTTTTTCTTCATTGCTACTTACAAGAACTTGTTTTTATGCATCAACTACCTGGCTTTGTTGATCCTTATCATCCTCATTATATGTGTCATCTTCACAAAGCACTTTATGATCTCAAATAAGGTCCTGGAGACTAGTATCATAGAGTAAGTCATAAACTTGCTGACTTTGGGTTCACTTCATTCAAAACAGATAACTCACGATTTATTTACACCACACTTACTCACTATCATTATCATTAAGAAATGAAATTAATGAGGAAAAGATGGTATGATAAGCAAGTAAGTAAATCATATTAGCAATTTAAGTAAATTGGCTATGCTCCTACCAATAATATTACTAATAAGAAGTCATACACATGCTCCCACAGATTTCTTTTACCTGTAATAAGACATGAAAAGTATATTTAGTTTTAAATAAAAATACTTAATTTTTAAAAATCTCGAAAAAACTTCTTTTGGTTTTCTTTTTTAAAAAATCCCTTTCTAAGACTTCAATTAAAAAATAATGATGAAATATATGTGACATTAACTTCACACTTTCACTAATCAAATGGTGCTTATATGACAGTTTAACCCATCTCTTAAATTTAAGTCAAACTAATTAAAAATTGACTTAAACCAATAACTTATTATAATTATCCTAAATTATTAATTTGAATCAAGTTTAATTGATTTATAACGGATTTAAGAGTTGAGTTGAATTATTATATTAGTGACATTTGATTAGTCTATATTTGATATTTATACCATGTTGGGAATAATTTTTTCTAAAAACTGAAAATTAAAAGGAGCTTTTTTGAAACATTTTAATGATTAAGAATTTCTTTAAGATTTCTTAAATTATACGAGAGATCTGTTTTTTGCCCTTTATCTTAATTTTTTATTCGAGTATAAATTAAACCTTAACATTTAACACATTTAAAAAGAACTTTTGATATTTAAAGCGTTCAGATTTAACCTCTTATAAATAAGAGTAATAAATGAAGTTATTAATGCATCCAATATACATTGAAAGAGTAATTATAGATACAAATTTCACCATTGACCATCTTTTTAGTGGCCTTTAATTATATTAATTATGACTCATATTAACTCAATTATCCTTTATGCCAACTTTATTGAGAGAATCTTTTAGCCTCTCGATTAGTCGCCTTCTAATATAAACTTCTAACTAGAATTTGTTATATGAAAATGCAACCGTAGAACACAAGCCATTCAATATAACCGCAAAACCCTGGCTATTATTAGGTTAAGCTATGCCAGTTTTCCAAAATTAGATCCACCAGCGAGGGTATATAAGCTGGGCAAAAAATTGGTTTCCCTGCCAAACAAGAGAGCGACTGAACAAAGCCAAGAAAGAACAATCATCATAATGGGCGTATCAAAGATGGGTTCATGGTTGCTGTGCTTGACTCTATTTAGCATTGTTGTTTTAAGTCACGTGAAGGTAGAGGTCGAGGCGAGATATCTCAACATTGACGCTTGCAAGCGTTCTGTATATACGCTTCCCGGGTGTTACAAACCCGGTGAAGACATTGGGCCTCTTAAACCTGCTAACGACTATAATCGCGGCTGCTTACCCTCCCAACAATGCCGCAGCTAGTCAATGATGCTACTTTCGTAAGGGTGCATGAAACATGTACATACTTTCGTAAGTATTTTACTTGATTTAAAAGATAAATTATTATGTTTTATTTAGTTTTTTCTTTAAAATTTTATTTAAGAATTGGAGGCAATTTCAAGTAAATAACATGAATAGATTCAAAATTTTTAAAGGAACACATTCTAGATCACACTTTTCTGTCATCCTATATTCTAAAAGGATCAATTATAGCAAATGATACGACCTAAGTCATGATCGTATAGGTGACCATGCTCTAATCAAACAAGAAACAAATAAATAATGGTTTAAGGACATGGTCATGGAAGAGGATGTATACTTATCTCAATGAAATAGGAAGATTAACGGCTTAAAGACACGATCATATTAGAGATTGTGTTTATTACCTAGAGGAGTCAAAAAAGTAAAAGCCTAGACTACATTGTGCCCTAAACTATATCCTAAGTAGAGTAGATTGTATTAAAGGATGGAAACCATAATTTTTGTGAGACCTATTTGTCATTTGAAGAAAAAATATATAAGAAAACAATTTTCTCTCTAAAAACTAGGGTTAGCTGTTGGATGAGATCGACTTTAAGTTGATTTTCACTTATGATTAAGATCCATACATCTTCTCAATATTCAAGCTATATAATAAAAATTAGGAGTTTATATAGAGTTACTTCAACCATAACTTTTCCATTTTTGTCTTTTATTTTTATTATTTTGAACTTGTGTTGTGATTAAACATCTTTTTAATGCTTAAATAGGAAAAATCCTAGTGTTTATTTTTGTTGTATTGATTTAGTAATTTATGATATGTGATATATTTATGTGAACTATCTTTAATTTTGTAATTAGAGAGAGTATAGTTTCAAAGGCGACTAAATTGGTTGATAAAAGTCTCTTACGTATTGACTATGTTGTTGTTTATTGTATCATGTTACACCTTAATCTTTTTAAAATAGTATTGATAACACCTTAATATTTTAAATTTATATGCCAAGCAAAGACTTAAAATGTGGGGGATGTGGGATATTTCCTCGCACTATCTTACATATGATTTGCATGTGAATAGTTGGGAAGCTTAATAATGTGTTCAATGTTAAGGATTCTTTGATGAAAATGTTTATAATCAAAATTAACTCAGCCCATTTTTCACTTCTGACTAAAATTTATATCCATCTCCTGAACAAGATCATGAACAATAGTGCTTAGAATGTACAACACATTAAATTAAAGTGCATAATTAGCATAAAATGATGAAGGAAAAAGGTAAGATGTTACTATTTGGTGGTTTCATCGATATATTGACCAAACTACTTATATTATAAACCGCATAGTCTACAGGGTAATTTGGTCGATATACATATTATATGTTGGTGACCTTTATGATTATGATAGTTTATAGGCAAAAGGTTGAATTTGCCTCCTAATGTTTGACAAAAGTCTAATATAGCCTTTGTTGTTAGCTTAGGTACCAATATAACCCCTAATGTATCAGAATGGAACAATATGTCCCAAAATTGCTAACTTTGTTAATTTTCTATTACAGCTTTGTTAAAACCGTCTACCTATGCATGCCATGTAAATAATATTTATTTAAAATTAATTAATAAAATGTTTTTAATTAAAATAGTAAAAGGGTTTAATTTCCCCTAAAACCCTTAATCCATCTCAAAAGTTCCCCTTTTATTCATTCCTAGGTTCGCTGACATGCTTCGCCTGCGTGGTGGAGGTTGATTGCTCTCTAGTCGAAGCAGAGGGGTTTGGTTGTTCTCCAGTCAGTGCAGTGTATAATCAACAACTACTTCTTTGAAGTGTTTTCAAAAACCATCCCCAACATCCATTCACTTGCAACCACTCCAGGAACATGTATATTACTTTCTTTGGGTCGCCTTAAAGTAGTGTCTGAATCTTTACCACTGGGATATTTGTCACTGGCAAGAAACTCCCAAGATCAGAAGATTTGATGTACATTATTTCATGATCTGAATCAACATTAATGTTAAAATCCCAATCAAATTCACGTCTATCAAGACCTCCTTCTTCAACACCTAAATCCTCACCACCACTCGAATCCTTACCACTATTCAAACCCTTACCATCCAAATCCTCATCATCTAAACCTTAACCTCCTAAATTCTCACCACCATCCAATCCTAACACCAATATCCACAACACCACCACCCAATTCCTTACCACCCAAATCAACTTCATCCAATTCCTCACAACCCAACTCTTCACCCCCCAATCCTCACCACCAAATTAACTCCCATAGAACCACCCAAATTAACTCCATCTTGAGCACCCGTATTAGAATCACCATCATCATTGATTTCAATATCACTACCTCCTATATCAATACCTCCTACACTAGAATCACAACCTATATCCACTTCAGTATCACCCCATTTTTATATTAGTTATCATTCCACATTAACATATAGGTAATCATAGTGTTGGTTCATCTATATGCTCCAGATAAATGTTAACCATACCATGTATGTCTAAGAATTTAATTAAATCAACTGCACTCTAATTAGATTATAACCTCCTCAAACCTTCTATCATCCCCATATCAAGAATCAAATACCATGCACTAACAATATTTGTATATCCTAAAATATCACCCATTTCATATGCCTCTCTTAAATTGACGTAGTCTAAGTCTACATTGTCAAAGATTTCAAAAGGCTTAACAATGTACTTCAATGTACCATCCTTAGTAAAATGTCCACCATGATAAATCCTTGTATTGACTCTTCTATTTACTACCATCCTATGAGGAAAAATATGAAAACATTATAAGAAAGTTAAATCACAAAGCTTAAATAATATACATATTTTTAATGGTGAATATTTTAGTTGATACATATAATCTAGAAAATGCCTACTTTGTGAACAATTGTGTGATTTTTGATATGAAGGGATTCAAAGTGTGTGATTTAAGTGTCAAAATTTAATGGAAAGTCTTTATGCATAACCCTTATTGTTAGAGCCCAATTATTTATTTATTTATTTATTTAGTTGTTTATTTTTAGAATTTAGTCTATGATTTAGCAAGCATAAGTAGAAACTAGAATTATGGAAAAGAAATGTTAGAATTAAGCTAGAGTATAATAGGCATACTATGGTGTTTAATATACTAAAGGAGTTATTAGGCATTACATTAAATGTAGAAGGGTAAAATTGGAAAGACAAGACAAAAGTAGTCTTGAAAT
>JAOTAY010038653.1:0-22608 GCA_025629805.1 Erythroxylum baracoense
ATTTGATGATTTGTGCCACTTATATTTATCTGTGCATTTAACAAATTCATCAAAATAGTTCACACACTTCTATTATTATTATTATTTGATTTTTATCAAAATCAATAGAAAAAGTGAAGTCTTCTTGACTTAGCAAATAGTTCTCAAGTTTGAGAAGCTTGGTTATGTCTTGGGAAAACCACTTCTTGATCCCCCTGTTTTTGATGCTTCTAATGATGATCGGAGGGAATATAGGAAGCATCTTGATGATAACAAGGTGGCTAGTTATATTAGGCTAGCCACTATGTCATGGGAGCTGCAAAAACAACATGAGGCACTTAGTGAGCTTTTTGATGAGCAAGCAAGGTCAAAAAGGTTCGAGACTTCGCAATTACTCTTCCACTCCAAGATGGTTAAGGGGATATCACCAATACAGTATGCACTGAAGATAAATGGCTACATCAAGCAGTTGGCCTCCTTAGGTTTTCTTTTCGATAATGAATTAAGTATTGACTTAGTTCTGACGGGTTTAACTAATAGTTACTCATAATTTATGCTTAACTATCGGATGAACAATATATCCAGTAAAATTCCCGAGCTAGTCAGCATTCTCAAAGCAGTCGAGCCATCTATCCATAAGGACAAGGTTGTGATGCTATGGACTCTTTTGGTTTTAAGAAAAAGAGCCAAAAGAAGAAGAAGTCTAATGGGCTTGAGGGAGGTGTCAAGAAAGCAAAGAAGACTGCCTCGAAGGGAACTTGCTTCCACGTATGGCAAGGATGGTCATTGGAAGAGAAATTGTAAGACATATTTGGAGTCCTTGAAGTAGAAGAAGGCATCTGATGCCCCATATACTTCAGGTATTTATCTTATTGATATTCATACTATTTATGATAACAACATATGGATATATGATGCTAGTTGTGGCTCACACTTTTGTACTGACATGAAGGGCCTCAAGAACAGTAGCCAACTCAATAAGGGAGAGTTAGACCTACAAGTGGGTAACGGAGCAAGAGTTTCTACATTAGCTATAGGCACATATGTATTGATGCTTCCTAGTGGGCTTGTGCTAGAATTGGGCAATTGTTCTCATATACCTACTTTGACAAAAAATGTAATGTCTGTTTCTAGTCTTAATAAAGCTGGATTCCATTTAAATTTTAGTAATAATGGTTGTTCAATTTATTTGAATGGAATGTTATATGCTTTGGGTACATTGCGAAATGGTATATACATATTGGATATGTCTAATCTAGTTATAAATATTAATAATAACAAAAGAATAAAATGAGATAATGTGAAATAGTCTTACTTATGGCATTGTCGCCTTGGCCATATAAGTGAGAGATGCATGTTTAAACTACACAAGTGTGGTAGTTTAGGGTCATTTGATTATGAATCATATGACACATGCAAATCTTGCTTATTATAGGTAAGATGACTAAGTTACCTCTTAAGGGAAAAGGTGAACAAACTAGTGGACTTTTAGATCAAATACATACTGATGTATGTGGTCTAATGTCCATACATACAAAAGGTGGTTTTGTATACTTCATTACTTTTATCGATGATCATTCTTAATATAGGTATGTGTATCTTATGAGATACAAGTACGGCCTTTGAAAGCTTTAAAGAATTCAGAAATGAAGTTGAGAAATAACTTGGGAGAAGTATTAAATCACTTCGATCGGATGGAGGTGGTGAATACTAAAGCTAAGAGTTTTTAGATTATCTCAGGGGTAATGGAATATTGTCGCAGTTGACTCTACCTTACACATCAGAACACAATAGTGTGGTTGAGAGAAGAAACCAAACCTTGTTAGACATGATGAGGTTTATGATGGGTTTAGCGAATTTACTAAAATCCTTTTGAGGTATGCACTCAAAACTTCTATTTATGTATTAAAAAGAATCCCATCCAAGTCAATTGATGTTACTCCATATGAGATATGGAATAACAGTAAATCCTATCTTTCTCCTATGAAAGTTTAGGGTTTTCCTGTTTATATGAAGCGTATTCAGTTAGATAAGCTTTAAGATAAATATGACAAGTGTCTGTTTGTAAGATATCCTAAGAAAAATTTAGGATATCAGTTCTACCATATTTCAAAACAAAAGGTATTTGTTTCAAAACATGCTGTCTTTTTAAAGAAAGAGGTTCTTCTATGAGAAGATAGTGGGACCAAAATTAAACCTGTGGAAGTTCAAGATGCTCAAACAGACGTAGATCAACTGCGTAGACCTAAGATTATTGTTTATGAAGTAGTTCAACCTTCTAACACATAAGAAGTTCATAGGTCAGGTAGGATACATCATGTTCTTGAGAGATACAAATTTCTCATAAGTGAACTTAATGATGTATTGCTCATAGAAGATTATGAGCCTACTACTTATAAAAAAGTTTTGAAGAGTTTAGAACATGAAAAATTGCTTCAAATATGACAAATGACTTCACGCTCTGAATTCTGAAATGGATTCCCTATATAAGAACCAAGTATGGAATTTGGTTGACCACCCAAAAGGTTAAAACCTATAGGGTGCAAATGCATTTTCAAGAAGAAAACTGACATAGAGGGTAATGTAGTTACCTATAAAGCTAGGTTTGTAGCTAAAGGTTATCATCAAAGGCAAGGTGTTAACTATGATAAGACATTTAGCCTAGTTACTATGCTTAAATCTATTATGATACTCCTAGCCATTGCCGCTCATTATAATTATGAGATATGGGAAATTGATATGAAGATGACTTTCCCTAATGGAAACCTAACTGAGGATATGTATATGACACAACCTAATGGTTTCATATATATGAATGGAAAAAAGGTATGTAAGCTTCGTGAATCCATTTATGGATTGACGCAAGCATCCATGAGTTAGAATATCCGATTTGATAAGATAATCAAAGAGTTTGGTTTCTCAAAAAATTCTGATGAGTTGTGTGTGTATAAGAAGGTTAGTGGGAGTGCAATCGTGTTCCTTGTAATGTATGTAAATGACATATTGCTAATAGGAAATGATGTCTCAGCTTTACAGTCAGTAAAAATTTAGTTAGCTAAAAACTTCTTTATGAAAGATTTTGGAGAAGCAACTTATATTTTGGGGATAAGGGTCTATAGAGATAAATCTAAAAGATTGCTTAGTCTTTCTCAATCTACATACATAAATAAGATGCTAAAGAGGTTTAACATGGAGTAGTCCAAAATAGGTTATTTTCCCATGGTACATGGGATTACACTCTCTAAATCTATGTGTCAAAAGACACAAGATGAGAGGACACACATGGGTTTGATTCCTTATGCTTCGACTATTGGATCAATCATATACGTTATGTTATGTACTAGACTCGATGGATCGCATGCTCTAAGTGTTACGAGCAGATACCAGTTGGACCCTAGTAATGGTCATTGGGTGGCTACCAAGAATATCCTTAAGTACTTAAGAAGAACTAAAGATGTATCCTTGGTATATGGAGAAGGTGATCTTGTGGTAAACGGGCATATCAATGCCAGCTTCCAATCCTATAGGGATGACTCCAGATCCCAGTCTAAATATGTATTCACACTGAATGGTGGTGTAGTCAGTTGGAAAAGTTCCAAATAAGAGACGAATGCTGATTTAACAATAGAGGCAGAGTACATTGCTGCTTCAGAAGCGGCAAAGGAAGAAGTTTGGATCAAGAAGTTCATCATGGAACTTGGTGTGGTTTCAAGCATCGCTAACCCAGTACATTTGTGTTGTAATAACAATGGGGCTAAAGCATAGGCGAACGAGTTGAGGTCTCATCAGAAGTCCAAACATATACTCAGGCACTACCATTTGATTATAGAGATCATTGGTAGAAATGATTTCAAGATAGAGAGAGTTCCCACTGACCAAAATATAGCTGACTTGTTTAGTAAACCTATTTCCCAAAAGAGTTTTGTGTTACACCTATAAGCCTATGGTATTAGATATAAAGGCAATAGGCTTTAATGCAAGTGGAAGTTTGTTAGAGAAGTGCTTTAAAGGCAATCACCATTAGAACTTATTGTACAAATCATTTTATGATTAGTAAAGGCATTTTTCATTATTTTGATGTTCATACATTTATGATTTAAAATGGGATATCATTATACTAATATCTAAACTTTTGCTAGTCATAGGATTAATGAAATGGGATATCATTAATCCGGATAGACCAGCGCATGTTATACTCTTTGATTAGATCAAGCAGTAGATCTCAGAAACTGTAGACATGAGTTGTTTAGAGTTAACATATGGATGCTTACTAAGGGTAGTAAGTACACTGTATTGGCCTACTATGAGACAATCATATGGATATTATATTCCAGTGTCGATGATAATCTCACCATAGTAATGGTGCAAGTATCCTTTAACTTAAGTTGCTAAAGGATATCTCGAATACTAATCCTATACTTTGATTCCATTCATCGTTGCCTTTCTGGGCTTACTCATAGGGTGGTGATTGGGTATAGCTTGACGTATTCGGAGGTAATTAAGTAGTCAATAAAGGATTCACCACTCCTGATAGAAGGAGATGACACCCATGGCCTCATGACGGGGTCATTACTTAGGAGTCTCTATCCAGACTAGATATATGTCATGAGGAGATTCTTCAATGATACATAGAGTAATGAAATCCTCAGGACAAGATTTAATAACACTTGGACTAGATATGATGTAGTCAATCTAGTGGGACTTGACACTTTGACCATACTCTGAACCAAGTGGGGTATAGATAGTGAAAGGACAGATTGCATGGCAACATTGCCTATAGAAGGGTTCATAGTCAAAACATTGACTTTTGGTCTTTTGGGGGTTATGACATGTAGCTAGATACTGCTCTTGAGTTACTTGAATTAAATGTTAATTCAAGTGGCCAACATATCTGGGAACCTAATGGGCCACACACATAGGAGATCTGAAGGATGAGTAAAATGGTCTTAAATGGTAGATTTGAGACAGTGTTTCGGGATTGCATCGCAATGTGATCGTGGTAGAAAATGTTGCATGGAATGGATTAGAAATAAATGTTGTTGGCTTCCATTAATGTATGCTATTCATGGTCATTAACTTCCCACAGCTTCCATTAATGCATGATATTCATGACCATTAACTTCCTATAACTTTCTATTAGTGATGGGGGTTATGGAAGGCTAAATGGTGCAGAAAATTGAGATGAATTTGTGCATTTTGAGTAAGAAAATGAGAAAAGGAAAGGTTTTTTTTTCTAACACACATATTTTTCTCTCTAACTCTCTCAAGAGTTCTTGTCATTGCTAGTACAAAGAAAGAATTCTAGCCATACTCCTAATGAGGTTTCATCTTTCTATCTTCATGTGGACTTTCATTAGAGATGGTCTGCATTGATCATTATGGTTTATGACAACCAAACATGAAGAAGATTAAATAACCAAGGAGATCATTAAAAAGGTATGTAAACATCTTAAATTTCATTTTTTTGTTTTTCTATATTTATATGTATGAGTAGATCTAGTTTTTAAGGTTCCATTTTATTTCCACTATGCATATTTGATATATATTATGTATAAGATGCATGATTAGAATCTAATAATTCCAACCCCACTCGCGTCACACTCAATCTTAAAAGTATTGGAAAAGTTAGGTAAAACTAAGATAGGTGTTATACTAAGTTTCTCCTTCAACGAGTTAAACGCCCTCTTTTGCTCATCCCCCTACTTAAATCCTACAGTTGTTTTAACTATCTCAGGGAATGGTGCAGTAATGTAGTTAAAATCCTTTACAAACTGTCTATAGAAACTAGTCAATCCATGAAAACTCCTAACATCACTAATTGTTCTAGGGCTAGGCCATTCCTTAGTTGCCATATGCCATACCTTTTCTTCATCTACTTGTATCCACCTTGCACTTACCATATAACCCAAAAACACAACCTGTTTAGTGTAAAAAGAACACTCATTTTGTTTCAAAATATTGAATGAATGATGTCTCCTACAATACTAACATAAAGAGTATTTATACTAACCCTAATGACTTGGATGACTTTCATAGAGGTAGGAATTGGATTTTAGCCCATTCAAGTCTAAAAAAGCAAACTTCCTAAAAAAAGCTTAAAATAAGTTAATTAGGCCCAAACAAACCCAAAAACACAACTAGGCTTATTTAAGGCTAGAATCCACTTATTTAAGTCCTAAATAGCATAACTAAAAGTTCTAAATAGATAAAATAAGAAGCCTAAGCATTTGGCCCAAAGATGCTCAAAACAACTTAATTGTAACAAATGATTTGTTTCAAGTTGTGCATCAGGTCTAGCCTTCTTCAATAAGTCCAACACATTGCTCTAAGCATTGAATCATCATTATAAGCCTTAGTGATGTGCTCCCAAGTGTTTTAGCTTCTTCTTTTGCATATAGATCCACCATCAGATTGTTAAGAGCCTCTTTAGCACTCTTAGCCCGCAACCTTGTCATTGGACCTTCAAGATTCTCCAATGGATCTTTTCCCTAATATCACTTTGTTGAGCCTATTTAAGTGTTTCTCCTTGCTAGCTATGCCCTCTAACACGTCCACTTCCCAATCCTTCTACCTTGCCTGAAGCCACTTATGATGCTTGATCTCTATCAAAGTGCAATCAATTTAGAAAAATAAAAAGATGACTAGATTTGTAAATTTTGAAAAAGCAAATAACAGAAAAAATTGCAAAAAAAACAACTAGATTTGTAAGAATTACAACATTTGAGAAAGAAACAAAAGCAACAATAAACATGAATAAAAGAAAACAACCAGATTTGCAGCATTTGAGAAAGGAAGAAACAAAGCAATAAGAAGCGTAAATGGAAGAAAATAACCAAATTTGCAAGATTTACACCATTTGAGAAAGAAAGAAAAAAAAGCAACAAGAATTGTAAATGGAAGAAAACCTCCAAATCTGCAACATTTGCATTGTTTAAGAAAGAAAGAAATGAAAGCAATAAGAAAAATGAGACAATAGAACTAATATGCACCAAATTAATTTAGGATATCCCAAGCTCTAATACCAATTGATGTGGACCTCGTAATCTAGGAATCCAAAAACAAATCACTGAAAGAAATTTTAGGAAATCTAAATCATTTTTGTTTATAAGAAAAACCTTGATCAATGCTTAGAGAACACGAAGAAAAGTTATAAAAGAAGGATATTGAAGCCACACTCTAAAAGAGGAGAGATCGAGAGTGATAAGTCAGATGAACCCCATAAGGAATAACCTTGATAACTTCCAAGTTTAACGAAGAACCAACAAAGTGAATAACCCCACTAATTTCATAAAAATACCGATCTGCATTCTTGTACAAAAGATGAAAATTATATACGCTAAAGAAAGCCCTAATCAATCTTTTAGCAGTGATTTATTCCTAAAAATTAGGAAATCCTTAAGATTTAGGAAAACCTTTTCAAAACTGATTGCTACACCCAAATATAGAAAGTAAACTTTTAGACATACCCAAATAAACTAAAGATCTCCTAAAATCTTCATAATTTTCTGAATAGGCCAATTAAACAACTAATTATGTCAATTTAATGCGTGAATTAAGGTGATAAGTTAGATTGATCTCTCCAAGCCCAAATCAGTTTCTATTGTTGCTTATTTAGGCCAACCATCTTTAACAGTCTATAAAGAGCTTCCTTCATCCTTTTAGCTTTAGCCTAAGTTATTAGACCTTCGCCAATGTGTAATAAAACATTGAAATATGTTGAACAAAATCGCACCATCCTTTGTATGTCCTTAGTTTGGTTTCATAATTTAGTTCACAATAAGAATTTAAATGATCATGTGGAACACCTGCATATTGTTTTTAGTGTATTAAAAGAGAACCAATTGTATGTTAATCTTAAAAAATGTACATTTTCCATGGAATCTATTGTGTTTCTTAGATTTTGTTGTTAGTTTGCAAGGTGTTAGTGTTGATGAAGAGAAGGAAAAGGCAATAAAGGACTAGCTTACTCCTAAGAATGCAAATGAGGTTAGAAGTTTTCATGGCCTATCAAGTTTCTATTGAAGGTTTGTTAAATCCTTTAGTTCCATTGCTACACCTTTGAATAAACTTGTTTGATAGAATGTTGTTTTTAAATGGGATGATGTGCCTGATCGAGCTTTTAATATATTGAAAGATAAGCTAACTAATGCACTTTATTATGTTTGCCCAATTTTGATAAAGCTTTTGAAGTTGAATGTGATGCATCTGGAATTGGAATAGGTGTTGTATTAATGTAAGACTCTAAACTAATTGCTTATTTTAGTGAAAAGAAAAATGGGGCAGTATTGACTCATCCTACTTATGATAAAGAACTGTATGCATTAGCAAGAACTCTTTAGCAGCATTACTTATGGCCAAAGGAATCCAACATTCATTCTGATCATGAGAGCTTAAAGTTCTTGAAATCCCATGGTAAGCTTAATAAAAGGCATGCCAAGTGGCTGGAGTTCATACAAACTTTTCCTTATGTTATCAAGTACAAGCATGGAAAGGATAACATTGTGGTTGATGAATTATCTAGAAGGCATGCATTACTTACTTCTTTGAAAACTAAACTACTTTTTTTGAATTACTTAAAGAATTATATGAAAATGATTTTGATTTTGGCCACGTGTGGGATGCTTATTCTAAGTGCATGTTAGGTAACTTTTATAGGCATGAAGGATTTCTCTTTAAGAAAGATAAACTGTGTATGCCTACTGGCTCTATTCGTAAGTTACTTATTAGGGAAACTTATGAGGGTGGTTTGATGGCACATTTTTGTGTCCAAAAGGCTTTGGATATATTGCATGAACATTTTTATTTGCCTAAAATGAAGCATGATGTGCAATTTGTTTATGATTATTGTATAACATGTAAGCAAGCAAAGTTTAAAGTAAAACCGTATGGCTTATATACCTCTTTACCTGTGCCTACTCAACCTTGGATTGATATTTTTATGAATTTTGTCATAGGTTTACCAAGGTCTCAAAGTAGTAAGGATAAAATATTTGTTGTTGTTGATCGGTTTAGCAAAATGGCTTATTTTATTGCGTAGTCTAAAACTAATGATGCAACACATATTACTGATTTGTTCTTTAAAGAATCTATTCAATTGCATGGTTTGCCCAAGACAACTATTAGTGATAGAGATACTAAGTTCTTAAAGTCATTTTTGGTACTCTTTATAAACTAACTTAGGAACTAAACTCTCATTTTCTAATGCTACACATCCCCAAGTGGATTGACAAACTGAAGTAGCTAGTAGGAAACTCACTACTTTGATACGTACTATCATACATATAAACTTAAAACGATGGGAAAAGTGTTTGCTATATATTGATTTGTTTACAACAATTTTGTTCATTCTACTACTTCCTTTTCACCTTTTGAACTTGTATATGGCTTTAGTCCTTTAACTCTTTTTGCTATTTTACCTTTACCTATTGACTAACATGCTAATATTGAAAGAAGAAAAGGCAGATTTTGTGAAGGATTTACACTTCAAGGTTCATGCTAACATTGAAAGGAAAAATGAACAATATGTAAGACAAGTTAACAAAGGGTGTATAAAAGTTGTTTTTGAACTTAGAGACTGGGTGTGGGTGAACATGAGGATGGAATGATTTCCCACACAAAGGAAGTCCAAATTACAGCCCATATATATTGTTTTCAAGTCTTGGAGAGGATCAATGACAACACATACAAGTTTGATTTGCCAAGCAACTATGGTAATGTTAATGTTACTTTTACTATTGCTGATTCATCTTTGTATGATATAGATGATTTGAGGACGAATCCTTTCAAGGAGGGGTGGAATGATGGGGATCAAGATACTGACTGATTGGCTCAAGATGATGTTAGCAATTTTCCCAAAACCTATTACAAGGAATTGAAGGTCCAATCTAGCAAGAAAAATGAATGAAATAAGCTTTGTAAGTATTAATCATAGAGATGAGAGAAAAGAAGGCCATTCTTGAAGTTGTTAAGGCATTACCAAGATTAATTACTTGTCTTCATATACAAGATGTTGGACAAAACTTAGTATATGGTGAACAAAGCTTGGAATCTAAGATACAAGGTTGATCATCTCGTGTGAGTTTAAAGGAATCCGAATATGCATATTTAAGATATAGTAAACAACTGGGCTATTTATATTGATTTAACACCTTTTTGTGTGAGTAAGGCCTTCTTAAGACTTGCTTCTTAATAATTTCGACCATATCTAGATAAATCTTATTGTTTCCTTAATTTAGGAGGTTTTCACATTGAAGGCTAATTTGTATCTTGAAATTAACAATTTTCTTTCTTATTTGGGTCTTTCCTACTTAGGTATGAACTAGGAATAGGTAAGGAAATCTAATGTATTATAGGATTGTCATTCTTATCAATAAAAATTAAGGTATTTTCTAGCAAGATTTACTTGCTCTTTTGTGTTCTTGGTGGAACACAAATTTGACTTATCAAGGGAGTGATCAACCTTTGTGGTGTCTTATGATTGGGCTTTCCCTAAATTCACAAACAGTTGACCAAGGATCAGTGGATAGTTCTTATCTTCTTCAAAATTGAGAACCACAAAACCTACAAGAATAATGAAGTTACCAACTTGCATGAGAACATCTTTCATTATTCCGAATGATCTTTTAATAGATTGATCAGCCAGCTAAATTAACGTCAATGTTAGCTTTACCTCACCCAACCATAACTTCTTGAATATTGATAAAGGCATAAGATTAATACTTACACCTTAGTCACAAAAGCATTTCGTGAATTCAAATTCACCAACCACATAGGGAATTGTGAAACTCCCTGGATCCTTCAACTTAGATGGCATCTGACTGGTGACTATGGAACTGCAGGAGCAAGTTAGAGCTACTATCTGTTTTCTTCCCAAGAAAACTTCTTTGATAATATGTCCTTTAAAAATTTGACGTATTTAGGCATGTGTTCCAATGAGAGATTTATATGTAACATCCTTAATTTCTCAACGAATTTTACAAGTTACGCATCCAGCTTCTTCTTTTGTAATCATTGAGGGAAAGGAATCTTAGGTGGATATAATGGAGGAGCGACATAAGGAGGGTATTTACTCATATTCACTTCTTTCTCCTTTTCTTGATCTTTCTCAATAGGAGGTATGGACTCCTTTATTATGTTTATGGGTATTTTAAGTTCCTTCCCACTTCAAAGTGTAATAGCCTTTAATTGCTCTCTCGGTTTTGTTCCCAAAGTGCTAGGAAGAATTCCCTTAATTTGCATAGAGAAAGTGTTTGACAATTTGTTTACCTGGACCTTTAGATTGTAGATTGAAGAGGCATAGTTCTTTATTACTTGTTCAAATCTGCCTCCTAAACTCTTTTATACATCATTTAAGGTTCTAAACTTGTCTAAAATTTTATCCAATTTAGATTACATTAAGCTCTGTTTATTTTGTTGGAAGCCCAGTTGTCCTTGAGATTTGAACTGGCCTCCGACAATATTTGTCCATGAGAAGATAGGGTGATTCTTCTACTCGGGGTTGTATGTGCTAGAGTAGGCATTGTTTTTCCCTCTTTGTCCATATTAAGCTCCTATATAATTAAGTTGCTCTAGATCACTATCCTTCATCAAGAAGCAGTCCATCATATCATGGTCCATTTGTCCATAGGGTTCACACTTTAGTGCACTACTTTCGCCGAAGCTGAGGATGAAGCCTTTATGTTGTTAAGCGATCGAGTTAAGTTATAAATTTTTGCCTACATCTTTGTGATTTGATAAACAACTAAAATTCCTTTTGATTCTCAGAAAGTCGTGGCTTGTCTACTCTACTCATTCTTCTATAGGCAGTCATTACTTTCCATCTCCTATATGAACTCTTCTGCTTCATCTATCATCTTTCTCATCAATGACCCTCCTGAAGTTACGTCAATCATTCCTCTTGTATGTGAGGTTACTCCATTACAGAATGTTTGTAACAAGAATTCCTCGGGTAAGTTATGGTGTGGGCATTTCCGTTGTAAATCCACGTATCTTTCTCACACTTAATAGGTCAATTCCCTATCACTTTGTTAGAAGTTGGTAATTTCCTTTATAATCTTTGTGGTCTTAGTAAGAGGAAAATACTTGTCTAAAACAGCATAAACTAGGTGATCCCAAGTTGTGACATTGGCTGGGTTGAGAGAATGGTACCAGTCGCTTGCTTTATCTCTTGAAATAAAAGGAAAGAGCTTAATTCTTACCGCATCCTCCAACATCTGATGGTACCGAAAGGTATCACAGATTTCAAGGAAGTTCACTATATGTGCATTAGGATCTTCATTTGTTAGTCCATAGAACACTATGTTGAAGCATGTTTAGGAGGGTTAGTTTAATATCAAAAGAGGCTGCTTGTATGGGTAGTCTAGCTACTCCTTCGTTAGCTACATTGAACTGTGGTCTCATGAAGTCTATAAGTGCTTGTTGTTGATGTCCTTGGTTTGTTCCGTGATCTAAATCTTGTTAAAATTCCTTGGCCATTGTTGGTTTTGCGATTTTGTCTTCTTCTTCATACCGAGCTTTCCTAATTGATCATTTCAATCGAGTGATATTTAACTTTAAGGTTTCAGTTGCACAACTCGAACTTCTTATGAATCTTGTGTTTATGCAAGAGCACAGATTTAGAAATAGAAAGAAAGAAAGAACATAAATTAAAAACTAGATAAAATGCCTTAAATTAATGAATTAAACTAATCGGCTCCCAAACAATGGCACCAAAAACTTGATCAGGTGTTAATGTGTGTAAGTTTTAATAATACCCTCAATAATCTGCAAGCTCATAGTCCATTTGTGTAGTACCTAAGGTGTTGATCCCACGAGGAGGGAAACTCTAATCCTAAAATTTAAGGCCATAACAATTCAAAACAATTCAAAATGTAACAAAACTAAAATGAGAATTCAATTCAATCAATCAAATCAAATTAAGACTCAATCATGAAAATATTAATAATTCAACAGTTGCAACACACATCCAAGAACATTAGCCTAAGGGAATTACCAATTAAGAGAAAGGCAACTTTATCTATCCTTAATACTAACCTAATTGATTATGAATTATTCGGATTATTGGTTCTAAACAATCCTATAGTTGATTACTATCTCTTGAGTTATAACCATTAACCCTATTTTATAAACCCTAATCAGGTTATGAAAGTTGTAATCTCTTAATTAACAACCTATCCAAAATCCTAGTTAGTTTTAAAGTTCTTTAATAAACTACTAAAAACTTATGCAAGATCTCTCTTTGCACAATTTACCAATTTGATTTAATTCTAATTCTATTAAATCACCTAACCCTCGTTACCCTAATTTAATTTTTTTTCATTCGATTCGCCCTCTCAGTTTATTATCGAATTATGCACTTTTAGAATTAAACCACAATAAATCCAATAACGCATAAACAATCAAATTTCATTAATTCAAAGATAAAAAGCTTAAGGTGAGTTTATAACATCTCAACTTTCAAAAATCCTATCGTCAAACTGTTACCCCAATTTTATAAAAAAAAATGAAAAATAAATAGGAAATACAATCTGAAAGGAGGATAGGAGGCAGTGACGTTGGGAAACTCCTGATCTGGGAAGTACGTCGAGTCAGCTTCTTCTCCACTTCTCTCTTCCTTGTTCTCTTTCTCAATCTCTTGATGAACGCTCTCTAGGTTTCTCAAAAGTGGTTGATGCCAAAGCTCCCTCTACCTCTTTATCTTATTCTTTAAATATCCTTTATGTTTTGAGCAGTCTTAAGGTTTTTCCAAGGTTTGAAAAGTCCAGAAAAATCCCTCGAAACTTGACATTTTTGAATGTCTGCGTGTCTTTTTGATGCAAGCCATAATTGTGGGCCACATCTGAGCCTTCTGTCACAATCATGGCATGCAGGCCACAATCGTGGGCCATGTCCTAGGCTTCTTTCATGAACATGGAATATGGGCCACGATCGTGGGCCCTTGTTTTGGCTTGAATGTATCTGAAACTTCTCCATTCTTATATGTTGACCTTGAAACACTAACAAACACATCAAGTTACCTTAAAAACGTAATGTTTAAGCTCAAAGACTTGTTTAAACTGTTTGTGTGCAACTATGCAACATAAACTATTCGTTTTATACTCAAAAACAAAATGTGAACGGGTCTTGACTTGTAGTTAAAAAGTGGATATTGATCCCACAAAGATTGATGCCCAAACACCACTTAATTCAGACAAAACTTTGTTTAAGAAACAAAATTGTTTAATGCTAATAATTTGAAAATTAAAATTAAAATTAAAAAACTAACACAAAGCAATAGACAATACCAAAGTGCAGAAAAATTAAAATTCAAGAATATAAAGACTAGAGATTACTTTTTTCCTAACTTGTCTGCCTCCCATTTTATTAATCAAATTACATGTCACCTAAGATTTTTGAATGTATTAACTACCCTCCCTCAAGTTGTAATTAATTTTCCCTAATCAGATTAAAGGGAATCAATTGAACGATATCTCCACCTACCCAATTACTCCATTAATTTAACTAGTTATTAAACTATATTATAGGTGATCAATTGAATTCGTCGAGATCTCTCTTCTAATCAATTGAATTCGTTGAGATCTCTCTTCTAACTAATCAATTAATGTGATGATTGTGCGCCTACAGGTTGCCAACTATCGTTGCACAATCCTACATAAATCACTCACTAGCTTGATTTGTTGCAAGATAAAAAATAAAATCAACAATCATCAAAGACAATTTCATTCAATTCAATAAAATAAGAGTTCTAACAAAATAGTTCAAAAGCAATCCTTAAATTAAATTAGCCAATCATGGTCTCCATAACATCATAAACACATAAAGAATCCATCTTATAAAGATTAGAAGAAAGAAAAACACAGAAAAATGGATAAAAGGAACTTCTTCTCTTCTTCACCAAAATCTGGAATTGATGTGCTATTTTTCCCAATCTTAATGATAATCCTTGACTTCAATCCTTCCTTAATGCTCCAAACGTGTGTTCTTCACTCAAGAATGGTGTTTTTTATAGAAGTGTTTCATCTCTCTTTGATGATGAAGGTTTAATTATCTTTTAATAGTCCAAAAAACCCTAAGTTTAATGAAGCCCTGTATAATGACTCGGATTATAATTCCCACGATCGTGGGAATTGGCACGTTTCCTATGATCATGGGAATTTTCAACAAATAGACTGCTCTTTTCTTTTCCTATTTGATCTCTAGCTCAATCTCTAAGTTGCTCCATCTTCCTTCTTATATAAAAATAGTAAATTCTTATCCTAAATTAACATCAAACATAGAAGAACAACAATGGAAGTCAAAAAAAATGAAAACATACAAAATGAATCCTAAACTATAAAAATAATCAACAATTATGCAAGAAAACACATACTAATTTAGTTAGAAAATAAGGACTAATGCACAACTATCAACATCCCCATACTTAAATCTTTGCTTGTCCTTAAGTAAAATAAATACATCCAATCAATTCTTTCACTTCATTTTCATAAAGATCAAAGTATAAAATTCCTCAAATTTAAGACAACTCAAATATCAAGTTAACACATATATTGTGACTACTTTTTCATTGGTTTACATAAGCAAACTCAACAATTGACACCATCACTCAAAGATAAGTAAAGATACGAAATGAATTTTCTTCATAGTTTTCACTCATTTCTCTCAAGTGTTTGATGGTTAGTGTTTTGCTCAAACTTCCTATAGGAAACTACACTACCATAGGCTTACTAATACACCATTTATAGATCAAAAGGACTTGTTTAGGTTTGTATATGGTAAGGGTTAAGGTGGGTAAAGAGGGAAAAAGGTTAAGCATAAGCATTTGTAAAGTAAAACACGTATAAAATAGGATAACAAAACATAACTCTGAGATATACAAATATAACTAATATTCTGCACTTATTTATGCTACTCATTTGTTCTTCATTTTATCTCTTTTCTTTTTTTCTTTTTTTCTTTTTTTTAAATACATGGAAGAACTACAAATCAAAATAGCACTATACATTGTAATTCATAGGAAGACATATACTCAACTCGATCATCTTGGTAAAATTTTTGCAACAATCCCAACTAATATATTACTTAATACTATACTAAGCTTGTAAATGGGTAAGTTAATGGGGTTTAAGGCTTTAAAATTTTAGGTGTTTTCAAGAAACAAAAGGTTAAGGCTAAATGGGGATAGTAAGGGATAATACAAAGGGTAGGTCATTTAAGCCAAGGGTTAACACAAAATGGCCTAAATCATCTCTATTAAGCATACATCCAGTACACTTAAACTGATTTAAAGCAAGTTCTGAGGGTAATAACCTAAGGAAGTATCACTCAACAAAGAAGAAGAATGACTATAGATGGAGTCATATGGCTCAATCCTTACATTGTCTTAAATGAAAACTCATTATGCATCTCTACACCGCCGTATTACTTAAATGTCAATTTGTGACTAAGTTTATGTAACCAACTATTTTTCAACTCTAAACGGTTTACTTTCTACTCAAGTAGACTAATCTGAGTTTAAGCATGCATTCAATCTAATTCCAACTAGCATGAAAAAATCTCATGGCAATATCCATCAGAATGATTCAAATGTTGTTCCATTGCTGACACAAAGCACATGATATGCCTAAACATGATTAAAAAAATGTAAACAACGCAATTGAGAAAATCAATGTCACCTCCCCACACATAAAGTTCACATTGTCCTCAATATGACAAGTCAACCACCAAATAAGGGAAAATGACCTCAAACCAAACAAAAGAAATTGAAACATACAAATGAGATTAAACCAATCAAAAAATGACAGCAAACCAAACAAAAGAAAATGACATGAAACCTAACAGAACAAATGACAACAAGCCAAACAAAAGAAAATGACATGAAACCAAACAAAAAAATTAAATTAAACCAAAAAAAGAAATTAAAAAATTGAAAGTAAAAGGGTAAGATGATGGCAGTGATGGTATTGGAGAAGGAGCTTCAAAATTGTTCCTCCAACAGAAATTGAAGAGCCGCCTCTTTAAGTTACGCTGCTCTTTATAGACTTACTGCATTTGGGTGCCGATCTTATTGAGTTGGGATGTCATTTGTTGTTGGTTAGAGGTGATCTGGTCGAGGATTTGTTGAAATCAGTTGACCTCCACTAGTGCGCTTAGTTCCTCCTCCTCTACTTCTTCCTCTGGCTCCGGGACTGCTCGGGATGTGAAAGGTTAGGAAGTGGCTGTACTGGTGCCCCTTTGGTTTCTCACTAAAGTACATATCTGAGAATTTTTTAGTTCCATAGAATGGAACTAAAAAATCTTAGAGCATCTCAAATATGATATGGCAAATATATCATATGGTGTTGTGCGCACCTTCCACATATCAAGGTTATAAAACTAGGCTAAAGTAGCAACAATATAAGACATTTCAAAATATGAACTCTTTTTATTTATCACACTCACTATTGATCGAAAAATTCTAAAAGATGTGTTAATTTTAACTTTTCCATCCATGCACCACAAATAGAAAAGTTGTTTGGCCGAGCATTTGTTACTTTCAGTTTTATTGAACATAATTAAGCACATAAATTTGTGTAAAAGTAAATGCTTTGCACTACGGATTAAAGAATTTGGTGCATTCTTAAAGTCAAAGTTTTCTTCCCTAGTTAGAGTTTTTCAATAATCATCTAAACAAAAATCATCGTGATCATCTAAAACTTTAGTGTTTGGCAAATTGAAAAGACCATGCATGACAGTATAATCCAATTTGTAAGCAGTATCAAACAGTCTAAACCAGACAACATCCATTTTAGTGTTATATCAGACTGTGGTGAAAAACTCTATGGTCATTATAGGGTGACTAGGTATGTCACACCAACCAAACCTATTCTAACCTATGTTTGCAACTAGTCACTCTATTTTTTACCTCACTCCTATGGTTTCTAACAATTCAAAATCAAAATACCTAGGAGTGACTAGTTGTCTATCCCTAAGGTCGCAGAAATACGTATCTTCTTCCTCCGAGTAAATTGGAAATGGAGAACAGTAAGCTACTGCAAAATTATGCTTACCTTCACTAGAGACTTCATGGCGTAATTCATTGGTCGGTTTAGTCAGTTTCTGAGCCATCATCTTCTTTGGTGCCAATGTAAGAAGAAAATTTGTAAAAATAAGAGAAAGATGACTGAATTCAATTTTTAGAGAGAGAGAGAGCAAAATCTTACCCAGATCCTTATTTTTTTGAATGATTAATGCATGAAAAGAGTAAAGGATTGTAAGATTAATGAAAAGAGATGAAAAAAATTCGAAGAATCTAGAGGAAGATGAAGAGTTTTAGAGAGTGGGAGGAGAGATTTCGTGGCTTAGAGAGAGAAGGAGTGAAATTTTGAAGAATGGGTGAAAGAAAAAAAGGAGAGGAAAAGTTAAATTTCCCTTTGGATGGAATTACCACGATCATGGGAATTCGTACAATTTCCACGATCATGGGAATTCGCACAATTCCCACGGTCATGGGATTTCTCTCCAGAAAGTTTCTAGAGAGATTTCCCATGATCATAGGAATCAACTCATTTCCCATGATCATGGGAATCAATCCAATTCCCATGATCGTGGGAAGAGGTGATTCTCATGATTCCAAACCTTTTTCCAAGCTTAATATTAGTTCTCCTTGATCCCACAACCTACAAACACATCAAATTATTATTATCATTAAGAATTTCGAAAAGAAAAACAAATTGAATATCAATCAAACAACTAGACAAAGACAACAAAAAAAACTAAACATGCTAAATTAAGGTCACTTGCTTGACCATTCCTCATATATTCATGAAAGAGCAGAAGATAGGAAAGATATAACTTCCCTTTCTTGTGGATTTGTCCCTCCATAATATGGATTGCAGCGATGCCCATTGACCTTGAATGTTCCCCTTGTCATTTTCCAACTCCAAAGCTCCATAGGGAAAAACTTGAAGAATTTTGAAAGGCCCACTCCATCTTGATTTGAGCTTTTTAGTAAATAGTCGAAGTCTTGAATTAAACAAAAGTACCAAGTCTCTACTCTAGAATTCCTTCTTCTTGATGTGGCCATCATGCCACTTCTTAGCCCTTTCTTTATATAGCTTAGCATTTTCATAGGCATTATACCTTAACTCATACAACTTATCGAGGTGTAATAATTGCTTTTCTCCTGCCAACTTCCAATCCATGTTCAATTTATTGATTGCCCAATACATTCTATGCTCTAACTCTAATTGAAAATGACACGCCTTTCTATACACAAGCTGATATGGTGATGTGCCTAAGGAAGTTTTGAAAGTTATTCTATAAGCCTATAGTACATCATCCTGCTTCAATGCCTAATTTTTCCTTGAAGTGCTCACTATCTTCTCCAAAATCTTTTTCAGCTCTTTATTCACCACCTCGACTTGGCCAGTAGTTTGGGGGTGGTACGGGGTAGTCACTCTATGATTGACATTATATCTTCTCAAAAGGTTCTCAAACGGTTTGTTGCAAAATTGACTCCCCCCATCACTTATGATTGCTCTAGGCACCCCAAATCTAGTAAAAATCTTCTTAATAAACTTCTGAACCACCCTGTCGTCATTAGTTAGAGTGGCGAATGCTTCATCCCATCTAGAAACATAATCAACTCCAGCCAAAATATAGGTGTTACCTTCAGAGGATAGAATGGTACCATTAAGTCCAGACTCCATGTATCAAATATCTCCACCTCCATTATGTTTGAAAGTGGCATTTCATCTCTCCTTAATATGTTGCCCACTTTTTAACGTCTATCGCACTTGAGTACAAAATCTTGAGCATCCTTAAATAGAGTCAGAGAATAGAATCCACACTCCAAGATTTGTGCAGTAGTCTTATTTGCTCTGTAATGCCCTGCATACAGTGAGCTATGACATTGTGTTAAGATTTCAGGCATTTCATCTTTAGGGACACACCTGTGATTTAAACTATCAGTATAGATCTTGTAAAGTACAGGTTCATCCTAAATATAACAAGAACATCGAAATAGAAAATGTTTTCTTTATTGATATGACAAATTGGATGGAAGAATACCACCTGAAAGGTAGTTGGTAATATTTGCAAACTAAGGAAGGAAAGGGTTATCTACCATCATCAAGGTCTCGTCAAGAAAACTTTTCTTAATTTCCTCTTCCACTTAATGATGTCCTCCTCTAAGTCTTGATAAGTGGTCCGCTATGACACTTTCTGCTCCCTTCTTGTCTTTAATTGTAATGTTAAACTCTTGGAGCAAGAGTACCCATTAGATGAGCTTAGTCTTGGCATCCTTCTTAGCGAAAAGGTAACATAATGTTGTACGATATGTGAAAACTATAACTTGTGAGCCTAAAAGATAAGAACCAAAATTTTTGCAAACAAATACCACCATAAATAGTTCCTTCTCAGTAGTTGTGTAATTCAGTTGTGCTCTTGTCAACGTCTTGCTTACATAATAGATAGCATAAACCTCTTCTCCTTCCGCTAGCCAAGTACACACCCAATAACATGGTCACTTGTATCACATATAATCTCAAAAGGAAGAGACTAATCCGATGATGTCAGAATTGGTGCTATTATGAGTGCCCTCTTCAACATGTTAAAAGAATCTAAACAGTCATCACAAAAAACAAAAGGCACATCTTTAACCAATAGATGAGTCAGGAGTCTAGAAATAAGGGAAAAATATTTAATGAACTGTCTGTAGAACCATGCATAACTAAGGAAAGCTCAGATATCCTTAATGTTGGTGGGATATGGTAACTATTCAATTATTTCTATTTTAGTGTAATCCACTTCAATCCCCATGTATGAAATCTTATGGCCTAATACAATTCCCTCTTAGACCATGAAATGACATTTCTCCAAATTTGAAACTAAATGAGACTCCTCACATCATTGAAGCACTTTGTCTAAGTTAAGCAAACAATGATGAAAAGAATCTCCAAAGATAGAAAAATCATCTATAAATACCTCTATAAAGTTTTCATTCATGCTTACAAATATGGCTATCATGCACCATTGAAATATGGCAGGTGCATTACATAAAACAAAAGGCATCCTTCGGTACGAAAAAATTCCATACGGACATGTAAGAATGGTCTTCTCTTGATCTTCTGGGTATATAAATATTTGATTGTACCCTAAATATCCATTAAAAAAGCAATAAAAAGAATGACTAGCCACTCTCTCAATCATTTGGTCTACAAAAGGTAAAAGGAAATGATCCTTCTTGGTGGTTAAATTTAGCTTCCTATAGTCAATACACACTCGCTAACTTGTGATAGTCCTAGTGGAAATTTTTTCCCTTTTCTTATTTTCTATCACCATTTTTCCACCCTTCTTGGGCACACACTGTACTGGGCTCACCCACTCACTATTCGAAATGGGGTAAATTATCCTTGCATCTAAAAGTTTCACCACCTCCTTCTTCACAACCTCTTGCATATTTGGATTTAACCTTCTTTGTCTTTCTCTCACAGTTCTACATCCTTCTTCTAGGTTAATCCTATGCATCACCACATTAGAGCTAATTCCCCTAATATCATAAATTTGCCACCCTACAGCTCTCATCCTTTTCTTAATAGTATCCACTACTTTCTCTTCTTGCTCACAATTTAATTCATTGGAGATAATGGTAGGTAAAATGTGGTTCTTCCCGAAAAAGATATACCTCAAATGGGAAGGTAAAGGTTTACTCTAAGGCAGGAAGTTTAACAATAGAAGGTGGTGTAGGTGTACTAATTCTCTTTAATCTTTCTAACCCAACTTCCTCACATAAATCCTCTTGCTTCACACTTTCATCTTTATGTACTTCATTCACTTCATCGACTCATTCTTTAATCTCCTTTGCACACTCATCTACAACATCAATTTTCATACACACACTTCCATCCGTTGGTGTCTTCAAAGATTTTGTCATATTAAACTTAACCTGTTCATCACCAATTCTCAACACAAGTTTCCCCTATGCACATCAACTAATGCCCTACCAGTATTCATAAATGGTTTACCTAAGATCAATTGACAATTCTTATTAGCTTCAAAATCCAACACAATATAATCAATGGGAATTATAAATTTGTCCCCTTTTACCAATACGTCTTTCATAACTCTAAGCGGCCTTTTTATAGATTAATCCGTAAGTTGAAGTAATATAGATGTTAGCTTGACCTTTCTTAGTTCCAGTTTTCTGAAATAGACAAAGGCATCAAATTAATACTTGCACCTAAATCACATAAACATTTAGAAAATTTAAAATCACCAACAGCATATAGAATAGTGAAACTCCCTGGATCCTTCAATTTTAAAGGCATTTGGCTTAAGATGATGAAACTGCAATATTCTGTCAATGTTACCATCTGATTATCTTCCCAAGTGTTGGATCAAAAAATAAAACATGCATCAATTTAGAAGAAATGGTAGATTTCAAAACTTTTTAGAAATAAAAATTTCAACAGAAGCAATATATCCAAAGCAACATGCATAGCCACATATGATGCAGTATAAGGAAAAGCATTTATTTGTATGCTATCCTATCCTTGGCAATGCATCCTCTCCTAGTTGATGTATCCTCTTCACCTTATTGTATCCTCTTCTTGATATTGTATCCTCAACCAATCCGATCTACCACTTGTTCTT
>JAOTAY010038662.1:0-22607 GCA_025629805.1 Erythroxylum baracoense
ACTTTCAATAATCCTAAACCACTCCAATTTACCAAAAAGACCAAAATACCCTTTCCAATTGGTGAGGGGATGTTACAGACCTACTATGAGACAATCATATGGATATTCTATTACAATATCCTTTGACTTAAGATGCTCAAGGATATCTCGAATACTGATCATGTTTTTTAACTCCATTCATCGGTGCCTTTCAGGGGTTATTTATAAGGTGGTGATTGGGTATAGCTTGAGATATTTGGAGGTAACTGAGTAGCCAATAAAGGATTCACCACTCTTGATAGAAGGGGATGATACCCACGGCTTCTTGTCGAGGTCATTACTCTGGAGTCTCTGGCCATAACAGATACGTGTCATGAAGAGAGTCTTCAATGATACATAGAGTAATGAGATCATTAAGACAAGATCTAATATCACTTGAACTAGATATGACGTAATCAGTCTAGTGGGAGTTGACACTTTGACCATACTCTGAACCAAGTGGGGTATAGATGGTGAAAGGATAAATTGCATGGTAATATTGTGTATGGAAGGGTTCATAGTCAAACCACTGACTTTCTAGTAAATTGGAGGTCATGACGTGTTACTAGATACCACTCTTGACTTACTTGAATTAAGTGTTAATTCAAGTGGCCAACATAATCGCGAACCTAATAGGTCACACACATAAGAGATCCGAAGGATAAGTAAAATGGTCTTGAATGGTGATTCAAGATATAAGAGAGTGATTTGGGATTGTATCGCGATGTGATCGTGGTAGAAAATGTTGCATGCAATATATTAGAAACAAGTTTTGTTGGCTTCCATTAATGCAAGCTATTCATGGTAATTAACTTCCCATAACTTCCATTAATGCATGCTATTCATGACCATTAACTTCCCATAACTTTCCATTAGTGATGAGGGTTATGGAAGGCCAAATGGTGTAGAAAATTGAGATGATTTTTATGCATCTTGTGCAAGACACAAAAAAAATGAAATAGAAAGGTTCTTTTTCTTACACACGCACTTTTTCTCTCTAACTCTCTCAGGAGTTCTTGTCTTTACTAACACAAAGAAAGAATTCTAGCCATCTCCTAGTAAGGTTTCATCCTTCTATCTTCATGTGGACTTTCATTATAGACGGTCTGGGTTGATCGTTGTGGTTTATGACAACCCAACGTAGAGAAGCTTAAAGAATAAAGGAGATCGTCAGAAAGGTATATAAACATCTTACATTTCATGTTTTTGTTTTTCTATATCTATATGCATGAGTAGATCTGGCTTTTGAGGTTCCGTTTTATTTCCGCTGTGTATATTTGATATATATTATGTAAGAGATGCATGACCAAAACCTAACAAGACTTTAGGCTTGGTTTAGACAAATCCATGGTTGGAATACTAAAGAACCACTTACAATGGATATCCAACTTAATCTTTACAAGTTTTCTATGTAAGGAGTAGATGCACCACACAATACAACTAGCTATCAATGGAGAAAAGTTCTAATGGTCAAGAAATTTGTGAATATGTCAATTCATATACATCCCATAAAGAAGGGAGAAAGAACTAAAAAAAAGAAAATTATTGAGATGATATTTCAAAATCCAATTTTAATTGAAAAAGAGCAAAGCAATATATAATACAATAAAACCATGTTAATTAGAGACCTATTATTGCAAAAAGAAAGAAAAAGGACATACTTTGCAATCTATTGATGGTCCTTGTCGAATTTCAAAGCAACAAGATATCCTTTGTATTCCTTTAATGGTCCTTGTTGAATTTTAGAGCAATGAACTTTACAAAATATCTACTATGTCACACATCCTTTTTCAAGAAATTAACTTTACGAAAGCATTTATTTTAAAACAAATGAGACATAAACACTTCTAAATCAGAAAAGTCCTTAGAAACCTCCGTGTCTTTCAACTTCTCATCCTCATCCTCATCCTCATCGTCTTTTCTCTTTAGTTCCCGTATAAATACATTCTTCCAACAAACATGATCAAAGGACTCGGGTTGATCAATACGATGAATGAAGATAAATAAGGAACCAAAGTTAGAGGTTTTATGAGGCTGGAGGAAAACAAAAATAAAACAAAGGATTCCATTGAAAATAAATGCGTTTTCTATTCAATAACTTGTTGTTATAAATCATTTACGTTAAGTGTTGTTATTTTTTATTTTTGAAAACAATAAATGAAAGCATTTCTAATCAATCACATTTTGGTAAATTCTTACCATTTATTTAAAATAAGAAAACCCTAACCATAATAAAAGCAAACAATCCCTCAATAAAAAGTCCTTTTTATATTGTTTCCAATAGATAAAGGTATGTTTAAATTATTTTGAATAATAACAATATTTTCTGAGGCAATCAAAATCATAAAAATTTATCCTTTAAAATTAATCTATTTTATGTGTTTGTAACATAATTATCAAAATAGAATAGTTATTTAATAGTATAAATTTTAAATTTTATTTATACAATACATTAGTAAATATGTACAAATATTATATTCACTATAACAATTGCAAATTTTTTTGAGAAAATATCTGTCATAGATAAAATTTAATAATGGATACATAAGTAAATACAAATATTTTATATTTAAATTGATAAAAATAATAATTATACATCACATAATATATCTTGTGCAAAGAAATATTGGGTAACTGCCTTATCTCATATTTTATAACAAGCCTCTATTTCTATTATCCCTTACTCTAATGAAATGTCTTCATTTATAATCTTTTAAAAAAGATAAAAGAGAACCTTTTTTTGAAATTTTTCTCTAATTTTTAGTTTTATAAAAAACTCATTTTCTTATAATTCAATTAAAAATAACGAAATATATATAGTATGAATATCATATCTAAATTAATCAAACTTCACTAATATAGTATCTCAATTTAACTCTTGAATTAAACTTAATTAATTAAATTTAAATTAAATTAATAATTTAAGATAATTATAATAAATTATTAATTTAAATCAAATTTAATTAATTTGGTTCAATTTTATAAAATCATCTTATAAACCTTCTTTGCTTATTTCATGTTTAATATTGACTATACTTGTTTCATTGTTATTTTTTAATTGAATGTTAAGGAAAGTACATTTTTTTAAAAAATTAAAATTAAAAATCGAATTTTTTTAATATTATCTTTTTTAATGTCTGTTTCTTTTAAAAATAATCCTTGTCTCTCTCCTCTCCTTGTTCAGTTTCCCTCTCTCTGGCCACAGAAAATGGCTACCGTCTACCAAGCCCCCTCTCTTGCCAACGTCAAAGCAACCAGACCCAAAATCCAGTGCAAGAAGACCAAGAACGATTCGGTCTTCGAAGAGAAGAAGTTGGTTTTCGTAGACTACGAAAAAGGCGATCACCATGTTAGCACCCATGTTAATGGTCTCAGAAAAGCCAACCTTACTAAACAATATCGTCTTCGAGTTGAAGGAGACCGCTTCCAAAAGGACTGGACAGTCTCCGAGGTTGTTCACAACATTCTTGAGCTCCGACCCTCCAATGATGTCCACGGTCTCTTGAATTGTTGGATTGGCCGTTTCGCTCGCAAAAATTTCCCTCTTCTTATCAAGGCAAACTTTTCACTTTTTATTGAATGCTTCAAATTGTTACAGAAGAAGAACGTATATTAAGTTGATGGTGTTTTTGTTGGTTGTTTTAGGAGTTAACGCAAAGGGGTGCACTTGAACACAGTGTTCTGGTTTTCGAGTGGATGAAGAACCAAAAGAATTATTGTGCTCGCAATGATATCTACAATATGATGATCAGGCTGCATGCTAGACATAACAGGAGTGATCAGGCACGCGGTCTGTTCTTCGAGATGCAAGAATGGAGGTATGTTTTTCTTCTTATCATGTCCTGCTCTGAAGCTGCTAGTTTTTCCGTCTATTTCTTTGATTGATCTACTACTTGTAAAGAGCTTCATTTATACTAGTATCTTTTAATTAAGAAATATACTATTCTTACATTGAAATGGAACATTTGCACAATAGATTTTGGGTGGGAAGCTTTGCTTTAGTGTCTATTGTATAAGTTGCTGTTCATTTAGTGATCTAGTAACTTTGAAATGATTGTGTAAGGCAGGTAGCTAAGGGGCATTCATGATTTTTTCAGGGTAGGAGTATTATTCAAGTTTAATTCTGGCGAGGAATATCTTGTGACATTTTATTTCTGCTTTGAGCAGCTATGTTCCTCTAATTATCATTGCTTTGATTGATATGATCGGAATTTTTTCTTTTTTGTTTATATATGTCTTTGTTGCTTTCGGGCTGAGTTGGGGTCCTAATTCTATTGTGACTGGGATCTTGATATTTTGAGGTATCATCAGAAAAACTTGACATTTTACCTAGAATGTTATCATAATTCTATGTCGGTTCTTTTGCTTGTCAGGTGCAAACCTGATGCTGAAACATACAATGCTCTTATCAATGCTCACGGTCGCGCGGGTCAATGGCGTTGGGCAATGAATATAATGGACGACATGCTACGTGTAGCTGTCTGTATATTTCTCATGTTTTAAAATCATTTATATGCTTTTATCAATTTAATTAGGTCTGGTTTGACACATTTAAACATAACTGTAGGAAAGCTTTTGCAAAAATTTTAAACCACAGTTTCTTAGTTTTGAGATGCCTTATTATCCGCATAAATATGGTTGTAAATTTTGCCTTTGGCATGCAGAATAGTGTTACTTTTCTAGAACAGGTACTAGCAACTGTTTTGGTCAGGTTGATCTATGCTGAACCTCTGGTTTGCTACTGCTAATCTCTAATCACTTTTTGATTTTTCTCTTCCTCTTTTGCTGGTAACTTAGCATTTTGATTTCTCTTTTTTGTGGACATGTGTTTAAAGCTCCCAAGGGATTTGTTATAATGTCTATATATGTCTCTAATATTCATTGTGAATATTATATTGGCAGATTCCTCCTAGTCGGTCCACATACAATAACCTGATAAATGCTTGTGGATCTAGTGGACACTGGAAAGCGGCTCTGAAAGTTTGCAAGAAAATGTCCGAAAATGGGGTTGGGCCAGATCTTGTGACTCACAATATTGTTTTGTCTGCATTTAAGACCGGAGCTCAGTTTTCAAAAGCTTTGTCTTATTTTGAGTTAATGAAAGGAACAAATATTCGTCCTGACACAACAACCCTTAACATTGTGATATATTGCTTGGTGAAACTTGGCCACTATGAGAAAGCCATTACAATATTCAATTCCATGAGAGATAAGAAATCAGAGTGCCACCCTGATATTGTAACATTTACTAGCATCATCAACTTGTACTCTGTGTGCGGGCAGATCGAAAACTGCAAAGCTGTTTTCTGTACCATGCTTGCAGAAGGTATGAAGCCTAATATTGTTGCATACAATGCGCTGATGGGAGCATTTGCTTCTCATGGAATGAGTGAAGAGGCATTGACAGTTTTTAATGAAATGAAATCCAGTGGGTTTCACCCAGATGTTGTATCATATACATCTTTACTCAATTCTTATGGAAGATCAAAACAACCTCAAAAGGCAAGGGAAGTATTTGAGATGATGAAGAGAGACAAGTGGAAACCAAATCTTGTTAGCTACAATGCACTGATTGATGCATATGGATCTAGTGGTTTACTTGCCGAAGCAGTGGAAGTCTTGCGTGAAATGGAAAAATATAGTATTCAACCAAACATTGTCTCCATAAGTAGTCTTCTAGCTTCCTGTGGTCGATGTACTCAAAAGGTGAATATTGATACTGTGCTTTCAGCAGCTGAAATGCGAGGTATCCGACTGAACACCATTGCATATAATGCAGCCATTGGAAGCTATATGAATATTGGTGAATATGAAAAAGCTACAGCCTTGTACAAATCTATGAAGAAAAGGAAAGTGAGGCCTGATTCCATTACTTACACGGTATTGATAAGTGGTTGCTGCAAGATGTCAAAATTTGTTGATGCAGTTGAGTTTTATGCTGAAATGATGGATATGAAGGTTGTTGCGACAAAGGAGGTATACTCATCTGTGATTTGTTCTTACAGCAACCAGGCAAGTTTCTGGGGAAGAATGTCTAGTTAATCTACTTATATCTCAGTCTCTCGGTCTAATTATAACTTGTAAGAAATCTCAGTCTTTTTCTGCCTTTATTTATTAGGGAGAAGTTACAGAAGCAGAAGCCATGTTCAACAAGATGAAGGTGGCTGGTTGTCATCCTGATGTGATTACCTATACAACAATGCTACATGCCTATAATAATGCCGGTAAATTTTGGCGTATAGACACTGGTATGATTATTTGGTAAAATTGAAAATGCTCTTAGAAATTGAAACATCTTCTTTTGTGTGATTCAAGGGTACTGGGAGAAATCCTGTGAGTTATTTCAGGAAATGGTGTCCAATGATATCCTTTTCGATACTGTTGCATGTTCTGCTTTGATGAGAGCATTCAATAAAGGTGGTCAGTCGTCCAAGGTTCTTATTCTGGCGGAGCTCATGAGAGAGAGAAACATTCCTGTCAATGATGCTGTTTTCTTTGAAATGACATCAGCTTGTAGCTTGTAAGCAATTACTCTGTTTTCTCCCTCTCTTTCTCCTTTTCTGCTTCAATATACCTGGTTAAAAACTGGGCAAGTTAGGCTGCATTAGCTACATCTTCTACCCAATTGCTTGTCATAATACTTCCAAAGAATAGGACTCTTATACTAGGTACAGGAATATGGCTAATTACTAGGGATAGCAATCGCCTGGCCCGGCCTGGCCAAAAACTATGCAACCAATTATAGCAGAAAAATTGCATTTAGATCAATTGATCCAACCAATTATGTGCAAAAGGCAAACACTAAAGTAAAAAGATATATGCCCAGTCCCAATTATTGAATGTTAAATATGGTCTTGCAATTATTTTTACTCATGCATATGTAGCTTCTATACCTTCAAAACGTCAAATACAAATTCCTTTCACCCTTTGCTAGTGTGTTAGCTTTGCGTATAACAAAGTGTTCAAAAAAATGAAGCTATGGCAATAGGCTATGTTAAAAATTTCAGTGATGAAAAATAGCAATTCATGCTTTTCAATGTACCAAACAAGTTAACAGTTGAGATATCCTTGTTTGAGACTGTAAATTAGTAAAGTATGATGAGCCCTGTCCTTGAATTTCATCTCATGGTTTACTTTTGGCATGAATGAGCACTTTGTATCTTAAACTCTCCATTGGATGAGATGCACATGCTGGGGAACTCTTACCATGTCAAGTGGCATTGCTACTTTGGAATGAAAGACTTTATCGTAAATATTTGAATCAGTTTCCAAATTAAAGGTACATAGGTGAAAGAGGAATGACATCTTATTTCAGTTTCTAATGTAGTGGAATTTCACTTGAGACATAGCCTTTTGGAGTTAATGTCAGGCATGCGAGGCTTGTATAGTTCTCAGATTTACTTGTGATCATTAAGAAAACTTAAATATTCTATTTCCCTTTTGGTGTTGTGATTTCTAAGAACTTGAATCTTCATGGTTTGCCCATAATTAGCACATTTACTTTGGCATTATTGTTCTCACTCATGCTCTAGTAACTTGCATGTTAACTTTGGTTGAAGGTTGAGAGATTGGAAGACAATACTTGACTTAATCAAATTGATGGAGCCTTCATTATCTGTAGTTTCAATTGGGCTTGTAAATCAGATACTACACCTTCTTGGAAAAAGTGGAAGGGTCGAGTCAATGTTGAAGGTACCTGATTGTACTTAAGCTGAGGAGACAAAAATGAACCTGTATTCTGTCTTCTTTTTTCCTTTCCTCCTTTAAGATAAACTTTAACTATCAAGCTCAACTCTTGTAGTCACTGGTATCAGCTACTTATTATAGCATGAAAATTTTGTTTTGGTGCTTCTAATGAACTTTTTTTTATGAAGTGCAGCTATTTTTCAAAATTATGGCTTCAGGAACTGAAATCAACTTTAGCACTTATTCAATCTTGTTGAAGAATCTTTTGGCTGCTGGGAATTGGAGAAAATATGTTGAGGTATTTCTTCGTCAATTCATTAAAATTTAAGTTTCCTTTGAAGTGATTTGTAGTGGATAGCATGCAGTTGATGAATTGCTTAGTTTCTGAACTGATTTGTTGGTTAAATACTAAACTTGCTTCGTTGGCCTCTCTTGGAAGCAGTGTTACATGACTGGAATAGTTGAAGCAGATCATGTAACTTTCAACATTCCTCTTTTTTCGGCTCAAACTATTCCACATGCATTTATTCTGTAATTAGCTTCATTTTTTCACTTTTGTGATTGCCTAGTAAATTGCTTAGTGTAAACTGTTTCCCGACTATGTTGTGAATTGATGTTCTGTTAGAAGTACAATGATTTCTCCTTCCTTTCCTGAGAAATGATGCAATATTGATTTCATTTTTTCAATATACTGCTTGCCTGCTTTCAAATAGTTTTTGATGGACTTGGAAAATTTTTACTGCAGGTTTTGGAATGGATGATGGATACAGGTTTTACACCCTCTAGTGATATGTATTCTGATATATTATCCTTTGCACAAAAGAGTGCTGGACCCAAACATGCTACTGTCATCAGGGATAGAATTGGTATCTATATTCTTACCCTTTTTTGCAAGATCTTTGAATATATGTCGTCATTAGCTATGACATGTTCACTAAAAAACTCCTTTTGTAGCAAATCATTTATTAAAAAGAGAAAAGTTAACACAAAGGCAGAAAAAGAAATCCTAGTAACGTGGTCTGAGACCTAACTACCGCATCCTTTATCACCAACCCTCCATCACGCTGCTAGCATTTTCCCTTCTATTGGGCTTCTGTTTGTCATTAAACTTAATGATTCATCAAACATGTAGAAACATGAACCTTTTCATCCATTCTCTGCTTGCAAGCTTCTTTTTACCTGGGCTTGGGGCACATATAAACTTGATACTTGATTAACATTCTGGAGGACAAAATTTATACCAGGATAAATTACAAGAGGATGTAATTTTTGTGATGAACTCTGTACTTTTATTCAGTAAACAAATTGATACATGTAATATGTCAGATAAGGAACCATTGGTGCATGAAAATTGTTTTTAGTTGTTGGAATATTAATAATAACTAACTAGTCATTCTGTTACTATCAATTGAAAATAGCACGATTCTTATGGAACTTGCCTCCTTTCTTCCTGTCTCTTTCTCTGTATTTCCAGATCTTGTTTATCTTAGAAAGCTAATTTTCAATTGTTACCGTATCAGATTTCCTATCGACTCAGTTGAGAAGGAAAGTTGACACCACAACTATCTCTCATGATTGTCAATTTATTATATTGTGAATCTTGTGCCAATTACAATACTAACTACATTTGTGAATATTCTTCTGCAATAGTGTTGTACATGTTTTAAGAGCGGAGTACAAAATTTTGAAGTTGTCTTGTTGTGATGCTATACAGAATCAGTTAAACTAAAGTCTGCAGATGAAATTTTGTCTATCAAGGTCTGAGATTTCCCTCCAACCATCCTTCTCCTGAACATTAAAAGAGAACTTCCAAGACTTTTGCATCCCTTGTTATATATCTTCCCGGTTTCTGTATCTCCATCTTTGGAATGCCTTGAGAATCAGAACTTAGACAGCCAAATCTACTAGAAGTCCGTAATGTTCAGCTGATGTTCCAGCTAAAATTTCATTACCCGATGAATTTGAAGCTTGAGGAAGTTTGAAGGATCTGAGGTGTATAATGTTGTTAGAGATTCCAGTCTGAGCATGATGTAATCTTCAAACGCTTTCTTAGGAGCAGAAATGATGTCAAAATCAAGAAAATACTGCAGCAGTGGTAAATTATATCAAAGATGAGCCATTGGAGCTGCCACGCTACATACCAGAAGTTTACTATTGAAGGTGTCAGTACATCAGTGTTTGAGATTGTAAATTGGAGCTATCTACAGTGGTTCTGCTGAGCAAACGTTTAATGATTGGGTCTGAGGAGCAGACTACCCACGTAAGACAGGATTGCAGGTTTGATGCTGATAAAGAGATGTGCCTAAGTTAAAAAAGGCCAGTTCTTCCGTAAGCAATATCATTGTTTAACCGATGATTGGCACAGCTACTGCCAAGATCGATGACTTTATTTCGTGCCATGGTTAGGCAGATTTAGTTTGTTGTATGATTAGGCCAATTCTTATAGTTACAAGATAAATGAAAAAAAGGTAATTATTTAAAAGATGATTGTACAAATGGGCAACAAAAAACATGATGCAAGAAGTCGAGAAGAGTATGTGATAAGTGTTATTGTGTTGTTCTCCACCGGCGGGACAGTTGTAATAATTTATGTTTATCTCACCTTATACTGCAGTGGTTCTGTAGTGTTTCATCATTTTCTTTGTTCTTACACTCCAGGGAGGGCGGGGTTTAGAGGCATTATGGTCGGCTCGGCGATATGCAGCTCTGAGTAGAAATAAGTTTACATCTGAGAGAGCTTAACGCTCCTGAATACCATGCCCTTGTACTGCCTACAATATTTCAAATGATCTCCCACAAACTTTGACCCACTCAAATTGTAGGTCTTTGTGACTTTAATGAACCCATGAAATGGGTGAATTAGATGACTTAAAATAGATAACATTTAATGAAAATTTATCAAACACCTTATATATAAATAGAAAGCATTAGATAATATTGAAAATAATGTCAAAATAAATAAAATTTTTGTCTAAAAATTATTTAAAATTTGGTGTCTGACATTTTTAAACTAAAGATAATGACAAAAGCAGTACTTATTCTTAGTGTATTTAAACTAGCAGCCTTGTACTCTCAAATATCCAGCCTATTAAAATAACCATCAACACAAAGTAACATATATATAACAAATATAATAACACTTTCATAACAAAAGTATAAACAATTTAAAAGATAAAAAGAAAGAGACAACTTATGATCTATAGTAGTTCAATCTTCCTTAATCTATTTTCACCTCCAAACTTGTTACGGTATTCCAAATTTACTATGCCTTTTCTTAAGTGGGTAAAAAGTAAATTATTACAACTCAATTCTTTTTAAGACTCGAGACAAATCATATAAGCTTGGGGCATTTAAAACTATCTTTAGCATACTATTCTTTCTCTTGTGTTTTTTACTTCAGGGGAGGTTTTTTCCACTTATTTTTAAACATCAAGCCAATTTTAGGATCAATCTTTTTCATATTGAAAAAATATGCCTATTTGTACTTTTAAAAATCAAAGTATATCTGGTCGACCTAACCAGTTTCAGTCAATCAAACTATTATTTATAGGACACTATTTGGTCGACCAAACCAGTTAGATTGATCTAATAAAAAATGTAACTTCTATGTTTTTGTAGAAACTTCTATTAGTTTCCAATACCTTTTATATCATCTCAATCCAATATCAATAGAGAAAGTTATGATCAAAATACGACAACAATATCACTCTCTAAAAATTATCTTCCCGATTGCCTTGAAATCTTTGAGCAATCTTGAGTCAACTTTATGTAAATTATCCAAAACTTAAATCACATTTTTGACATTTCCAAACATAAACTCCAACTTTTAAATTGTTCATCTAATCCATGCTTCAAGCAGTAATTCTAAAGCTTTCTGCAAGCTTTTTCTTACAACATCATTTGCCAATATTACCTATCATCATTTAGACATATTCATTAATACTTCAATAATTCGTTATCATCAAAACTATAAATTTAAATTTGCTTGGTTTAATAATGCCCTCCTTTTTAATAATGACAAAGTGGTGAGTGCTATGCGTATCTATGTGTATGCTCCTAAATTTGTTTTTTACAAATCTATCACTCATTAATTATATAAGTACATGTATCATTGAAAAGCATGCAATGGTAAGCAGGGGTTGAATCCCATGAAGAAGCAATATTTATTACAAAGCTTAATGTTATTAACTAATCTAGAGATAATTAATAAAAGGTGATTCTTAAGAGTTTTGAATAATAAAATATAAAATAATGTTAAAACCTAGACAATAGTCGAGGAGATCAATGATAAGATAATTTACCAAAGAGAATTCAATTAAAGAGCCATATTTAGATCATTACTTCCCCTTTAGTACTTTTTGACCTTATGATTTGATTAAGCTAGATTAGATATATTCTTTAGAATATGTGGGATCTCTTATACACTAAAATTATATTGTCTTAAGTTACAATCACTAAAATTATATTGTCTTAAGTTACAGTTATCTTCTCTTCAAATGGTTAACCTATATATCTACCATCACTGACACTAAATGCACTAAGCTCTGTAAAATCTCATGGAAGATTTTACCCTAATACTAGGAAGATTGCGAGTGTCTCTCTTGAGCATACTGTTTAACCAGTTCTACCAAAACCACGATCCACTCATAAGTAGGCTCTTTTGAGTCATCCTCGAGTGAATTTGAATTGGATTTAAATGTTAGCATGAAAAGAATCAATATTAAGATTAATCAAACGTAGTTCACAAAATATATATCATACCATAAATAAAATAAAATCAATCCATATAAGAATAATCACAGGGAGTTTTCTCTATCTAAACATAACAAGTTCAAAATATTGAAATAAAAATATAAAAATAGAGAAGTCATGATAGAAATAAGTTTGAACGAACTCTCAATTATGTCAACAATTTAACCAGTTAAGATGATTAAGTAATTATTTTAAATATATCAAAATCAAGTAATACAAGGTAATTTAGTATTAAAATGAACCAAATCATTAAGTAAATATATGTATTTTTAATGAAAAAATAGTAAGTAAATATGTGTATTTTTTATGAATATCACATATCCCCATATTTAAATTTTTTCTTTCTTTCAAGCAAATCAATTCAGTTAATGTTAACTTAAATATGCAATAATAGGAAATAATTAACAAATTAATTGGAGTAATTAAGACTATCTATCATTTGTTTAGTTACATTGTTCATCAATTAGATATTTAGACACTTGCATTAAATCATAAATCAATTCAATTCAACTCAACAATTCTTCAAACATCAACTTAATCTATAAGTCTCATCCTAATGCGTGAAACAGACTTGCCTAAGCAAGATACTTAATCTTTCAAACATTTTTTTAACCTAAATTAATAAAGCATTAAATTTTGAGCTTACAAAAGGAAAATTTAAAGGCTTATTTGAAAATTCACCTAATCTTTTGATGTCAAAGTAAACATCTTATTATGAATGATCCCATTTACTCAATTATGTCATTATTCTAAATGGATACTAGCATCATTCTTTAACGTTAACTTAGGATAAAGCCACCAAGATTAATTTATTTATGCTTATTTATTTACTTTTTATTTGAATGCTAAAATGCTTAAAAATCACTTTTAACTCGAAGATAAGCCTAAATTATATAAAAGTATAACATTACATATTAAGTATCAATTTTCATGATTATTGGGGAAAATTATAACTAAATTAGTTATCAATGCTCATAAAGATTGTCCTAAACTAATTGAATTAGAAAACAACCAGATTTACAATGTATCGTCTTAACCAATCTTCTTTTCAAGATAAAAGGATTTTTTTGAAATTATTCTGTATTAAGCTAATTGTAATAAAATTGATAAGCAACATGAGACCTATAAATAATTGATTCCCTTCTTGCACTTAGGTTATACATTATCCTCAATATATAAAATATAAAGTACGAAAATACAAATTAAGGACAATAAATATAAAAGGATGAATATAAAAAGGGAATATAAATTTCTTTGGCCCATATTTTTCATTCACTAAGGTAATTTTTATGGAATTCTAGAAATTTTCTAAACCCTACAAACATAAATAAAGGAAACATAAAAATAATGAAATGCAAAGGAAACTTGTATTAAAATAAACCAAAATGAAGTGTTAAATCAAAGAAAATGCTAAAATAAAAATGAGAACAAAACATATGGTTTGAACATACAAAGGAAAAGCAAAATTTAAAGATGTAAATGCCATATAAAAAAGAAAAGAAAAAAATCAATTTATGTCATGATTGGTGTCCTCTTTGGTATCATCGAAGGCTATGGAGGATCTCAAAATACCTCACGTAAGTAATTGGACAATTATTTGTGAAATAATCCTTTGTAAATGTCTAAGAGTTTTAGAAAGAATATAAGTACTCTTACTCTTTAATGATTACAAATGTTAAGTTCCCTAAATTGAGCTACAAAATTCTTAAGGATACTGAGATCATTAAGAAACTTAGCAATAACATTCTTATACTTCTCTGACCCTACATACCTGGATTTATGAAACCCTTATTATATCACAATACTATTAAACAATATCTCCATTTAATTCCAACTAGCCTAAACTTTATCTCGTTTATTTTTATCCAATTTTACATTCTAATTCACCCTAAAATGGTAAGAATTTTGAGGGAAAGCTTTTTTTATGAATATTCAATAATGTAAAAAAATATGCTTCACCCTGCATTACTTGTAAGCCTCCTCACTTCTGAAACTAATCCCACCTTCTCTAGTGTAACCCAATTAAGATTCTTATTAGATTCAAAAGGTTGAACTTTAAGATAAGCATACTTTTTACATAGGTATGGCTCTTCAAAGCTAATTATTGAATGCTCATTCAGAGGTATTTCCTACGGTTTTGCTTAGCTACTTAATGCATCCCAAATAGCTTGAGCCTTTATTTTTTTGGCTTATGAATAGTTGTGAACTCATTTTCGTAGTTGAATTGAGTATTAAAAAGTAAAAATAGGCGAGGAATAATCTAAAATCAAAAATAAAATTGGTTTTTAAAGCCATAAATTGTGAGAAATCTTAATAAGGGGAAATGCTTAAAATATAGTTAGTTTAGCTAGGAAACTTTATTTGAGTATTATGTATTTGAATAATTAGAGAGAAATTAAAAGAAAATTGAGAGAGGGATGAAAGTGAAGGTCTGTAACACTCTTTACATTTTAAAATTTTTATGATGCAATGGATGATTCTGGGTAGGAATAATTTGGAACATGGTATGGGATTGATGTGGCCTAAACCATAAAGTCTCATAGAAAAAATATCTTAGAAGTATAGCCTAAGGCATGAGGGTGTCTCCATATCATGAATCCTACTGTTTTTAACTCCCTCAAGATATGAACTAGGGAAGATGTATGTCCCTAGGCTATGGATCGTCTTGTACCTCTAAACATATTGACATGATCTAGGGTACAAAGGTATCACATACCATAGATCCTTTTGAAAAACTCATATATCAATATAGTTTAGGATAGGGGTGTGTTCTAGATTATGTTTAACAATATAACTCAACACATGCCTAATATTTTAAAGATTTTTAGTAACTTGTTTCTTTGATTTCCTTTGTATCCCTAAGTACAACAAAGATAAATACATCAACAAAAACAGGAAAAAAAGAAAAGAAATATAGCAAGAAATAAACCTATCAAACAATCTAATGAAAATAATTCTCTATCAAATGCAAAATAAGACCCCAACTTATTAGTCTATAATGCCAAAAAAGATAAATCCAAATATACTTAAGAATTTCTTAAACTTGTGGTTAGGTTATGATCGGGTGTTTGTTGTGTGTAAGTTTTAATATTAAACCCTCGATAATTTGCAAGCACACAGTTCGTTAGTGTAGTACCAAAGGTATCCCACGAGGAGGGAGATAATTTAATCCTAAAATCTAAGGCCATAAACAAAAACAGAAATCTAAGATGCAACAAAACTAAAAACAAGAATTCAATCAATTAAATTAAGAATCAAGGACGAATATAGTAATTATTAAGCAATTGCAACACACCAAGAATCAACCGAAAGAATTTACCAATCGAGAAAAGAGAATTTTAACTATTCTTAATGCTAACCTAACCGATTATGAATTATCAAATTGTTGGTTCTAGACTATCCTAGGTTGATTACTCTCTCTCAAGTTATAACCATTAACCTTAAATCATAAACCCTAATCAGATTATAGGAGCTACAATCTCTCAATTTACAATAATTAGTTCTGAAGTTTTCTAATAAACTATCGGAAACCTATGCAAGATCTCTCTTCACACAATTTCTCGATCTGATTCAATTTTTGTTCTATTAAATCACCTAATTCTCGTTAGTCCAATTTAATCATTTTTCATTCTATTCACCCTCTCAGTTTATTACCAAATTATGAAATTGCAGAATCAAACCACAGCAAGTCCAAATAACACATAACATTCAGATTTTCATTAATTCAAGAATTAAACTCCGAAGGTGAGTTTAGAACATCCTCAACATTCCAGATCCTATCATCACTATTCAATCCAATTTTATATAATGATAAAATTGAAAATAAATAGGAAATATAATTGAATGGAGGAGGGGAGGTAGTGATGTCGGGAAACCTTCTAATCCGAGAAGCATGTCAAGTCAGCTTCTTCTCCTCTTCTCTCTTCCTTCTTCTCTTACTTAATCTCTCGATGAATTCTCTCTAGGATTTCTCAAAGTGGCTGATGCAAAAGCTCTCTCTACCTCTTTTCTTTATTCTTTAAATATCCCTTTATGTTCTGAGTAGTCATAGGATTTTTTCGAGGTCTGAAAAGTCCAAAAATTCCCTCGAAACTTGACGTTCTTGAGTGTTTGTGCGTCTGTTCGACCCAGGTCACGATCATAGGCCATTTCTTAGGCTTCTGTCACAATCGTGGCATGTAGACCACGATCATGGGCTAACTTTATTGCTTCTGTCAAGATCGTGGTCTGTTGTACTATAATCGTGGGCCGTTGTTTCAGCCCGAATGTCTCCAAAACTTCTCCGTTCTTTAATGTTGACCCTGAAACACTAGCAAATATATCTTAGTACCTCAAAAACATAATATTTAAGCTTAAAGGCTTATACTAACCCATAAAACACTTAAAATATAAATAATTAACAAACTAACACAATTATAACCTAAACACATACTAAATGATTAAATCAATGACTAAACACATATCAAACTATGCCATAAAACATGATGCAATTTACACTTGTCAGGTTACCAACCAAAGCGCTTCTTTATGAGTGTTTTTTTTTCAAACACTTCCCTTAAATTTAATTAATTTTTGAAGTAATGTGTGCTTCTTTCTTTAATATGATAGAGCAAAGTGTTATCTAGAAGGTCATTATCTTTCATTTTGAGTTTCTTCTTTGCTTCTGCTTTTATTTTCATTTTTCTTAGTCCTTTAACTTTTTACTTGATGATATTTCGTAAAATGTTAAAACAATTAGCTTATCTCGAATCTAATATAAGAATACATACATCTAATCATTTAAAAACAAAAGTTCTTATTTCTAACCTTAAGTATAATTTCACATTCCCTAACATTGATTATTAGACTTAATATAGATAGGAAGGGTTTTCCTAGGATTATCGATGCTTTCTCATCCTCTTTAATGTCTAGAATATAAAATTCTATTATAAACTTATAAATTTTAACCATTATATTTTTCTTAACACCTCTAAAACCTTTTATTAAATTGTCAGAAAGATACATCACTCGCCTAACGTGTTCTAGTTCACTTAATCCATATTTCTAGTAGGGCATAAGACATAACATTAATACATGTTATTGAATTTGCTAATTCCTTATTAATATAAATTCCACAAATTATGCATGAAATATTAAACTTTCCTTAATCACTCAGCTTTGGTAGTACGGTGTCTTGGAGGAAATTTTCTTACTTTTTTATTTTATCTCTACAATTTCCTCCTTAATGTCCTCTTTTTTTAAAACAATAGTCTTCTTTCAGATCCTCCTTTTCATGATCCTTTTCACACTCCTCCTCTTGAGTAGTGATTTCTTCCTTTTTAATTACCCAAACTAATTTAGAGATTAAGGAATTTTCAATAGATACTCTGTTATTGATGTCTTTTCCATGATCTCTTCTTCTTTCTTTTTCTTGATAAACTCCTTACTTTTTAAGGCAATCTCGACTCATTTCCTTCGGTTCGTTACTAAGTCACTAGACAAAGTTCCTTGAGGTCTCTCTGTTATTGCTTTCATTAGTTAAACTATTTAGACTTCAAGATTCCTCATTAAAGATTAATGCACTTTTGGAATCGAGAAGCAATTACTTATAGGAAGTCTCTTATTATATCATCTAAACTCAATTGCTTCTCTTTCTATATAGGTTATTGAAAACCTAATGCAGTTTTTGTTTAGCTTGTTGTTGCTCTAAGAAAATATTAGATAATTTCTCTATATTGAATTATATGTATTGTTGTAGCAATTTTTTTTTCTGAAATCTTATAATAAAATCAACTTGCTATATTTGATTAGCTATAGGATTTTTAGCTTAGTATTATATACCTTGATGTCCTGCCCTATAGAATTCACAACTCATAACTTGAATTGTTATTTTTGGCGAGCTTAGGTTGTCCAATTTTCATAATATCACCTCTATTTGAGTTGTTAAGGCATTTATGATGTCAATATTATGGATCCTAAGTGTTTTGTTGATTCTTGCCCTTCTTAACTATCACTAGTAATTGTTTATATGCCTTCTCTTCTATCAACTCTAGGTCAGTCGTTAGAGTTTTATTATTTAATGTTCTACCCACTGCAGTATCTATCATCCACCTCATAGAATTTATCTAATCATTATAGAAGTAGTGTTCTCCTGAGTTCTAGATCTTCTTCAAGAAATACGAACTCTCAATTTGTTGTCATATACTATAATCACCCCTGAAATCAAAGTTAAAAAAAGGAAAACAGATTAAGAAAACATATAAAGAAAACTAAAAAATAAAATAAGAAAACAAATATACAAAACTAGAAAATAGTTAATAGACTTTATAAAATCAATTGATTCCTTGATAATAATGTCAACAAATTAATCAAGTACCATACATATACGCATGCATATTGCTAAAGTTTTTCCTATTATAAATATATCACTCATTAATAAGGCAAGTGCACTTATTATTAGTAAGCAATATAATGATAAGTAGTAGTCAAATCCTATGAGAAGTGATATGAATTAAGAAACCTAACACTATTAACTACTCTAAAGATAATTAATAAAAAGATGATTTTTATAGGTTTTGAATATTAAAATATAAAATATATCTAAGATATGGTTAATAGCCAATAAAATTGTTGATATGACAATTTAATGAAAGATAATTCAATTAAATAGCCAATTTAGATCAATACTTCCTCTAGTGGTACTTTTGACTTCGTGATTTGATTAACATAGATTGAATAATTTTGGATAGATAGGATCTCATAGACACCAAAATTACTCTCTGAAGCTACATTCATCTATTCTTCAGTTTGTTAACCCATATTACCACCATTGTTAATACCCTTTCAAATACATAAAGCTTTGTGAAATCACATAAAAGGTTTCACCCTAATACTAAGAAGATCATGTTTGTATTTGTTTAGAACCTTATTCAACCCCGTTATTTAAATATGGTCCACTGATAAGTAGGCTCTCTTAAGTTTTCTACAAGTGAATTTAAATAAATTTTAGATGCTTACATGAATAAATTAACATTAAGACCAATCAAACGTACTTCATAGAGATATATCTCAATCCAAACAAAATAACCATTAGGGGTTTCCCTATTTAAAAATACAAAAGTGTTTAGCCACAAAACATATTCAAAACAACGAAATCACAAGATAAAAACAAACAAGTCATGAAAAAAATCTATACGAACGTCCTTTTCTATTGATAAATTGATCCATTAAGATAATGTTTAAATCTTAATTTTATGATAAAAATAGCTTATAATCGACTTCTTGAGGGTTGTAGAAGGCTTAAATTGGCTAACTACAACTTATGAGAGAAGGAATGTCTCTATTTTGTGTTTTCTCCAAAAATCAGCTAAAGTCCTTAAGAAATTAGGGTATTCACACTTAAATACATTTTCTCCTTAAGTGTTGATGAAATTGGCTAACTGTTTAAATTGAAATTCTAAGTTTTCACTCAAGACTGTCAATTTATCAACCTTTTGATTATAGTCTTTCAAATCTCTCAATAGTCACATTAGCTAGCCTCTTAATGGCTAATTACTAATGTGATTTTCCCTTTATTGTTGAAGTAAAGGTCTCTGTTGGAATTTAAGGGAGTTACTTGGTTTATAGCTTCATTCAAAGTTTTAATAATTGCTTCACCTTAGATCATAGTACCCTCAGTATTAAACTTATTTAGTTGTCCTAGTAGAGTAATTCCTAGGTTGATAATAGTCTTGTTATGTTCTCCCAGATAACTCAATAATATTTCTGATAGTAAATCTATTCCACTCAAGCTATTTATTTTCTTTATGAGGCCTCTGACTAAGCTTCCAAAGTAGTGGTAAGACCTATCTTATGCATACATATTAAGTTGATTGTGCCCTTCCACTATTTAATTGCTACTGTTGATCACACATTTTCATCTTCTTAATCATATCTAGGATAACTTCTAGACTTTTTATAATGCAAGGCTCCTCCAACTGTTTCATTAATTATTTGCTTTGTTATATAAGCCAGACCATTGTAAAACATCTAAAATTACAATTAAGTAGGTAAACCATGGTCTAAAAACTTTTTTAATAGATCTTCATATCTCTCTTATGCCTTATAGAGTATTTCTCTATCATACTACTAATATGAAGAGATACCATTTATTGGCCTTGTATAATCTCATACGGTCCTATGCTATCCCTTCATATCAACATATTGACAAAATCTGTAATTAACATAACGTCTAGCATAGAAACAAATGGCTAAAATTAAAATTAATAATATAATATAGAGAACACAACATTGTGCCTGACAAACTTCAATAACGGTTACACCTTGTTTTTATAAATGGCCAAAAGACTCGGGCCTAGTTTAACCCAATCTGACGTTAATGGGCTCAACTCAAGTTGACTAAATTTCAGACTAATCTTGAGCTTTTTCTTTCAAAAAGGAAAGACTCAAACTAGGTTCAGACTCAGGTTTTCTAGCTTAGCCTAACCTCGAAATTCTTCCATATACAAAATGAAATTATTTTTTTTATCTCATAAAATGATGCCATTTTGTTTTTTAAAAAATTTCCATTCCACACATATGCAACATATCCCCTCTTCCTTATTCTCTAATGTGCAACTTTATCCTCCTTTATTGTTCTTGCACCTACAACTTATGTTCTTTTTTTTATTTTTGCTTTTTTTCCTCAGTCAAGATCTTTCTGCTCTTCTTTCATTTTTTTTTGGCTACTATGATTTTGCTCTCTCTCTCTCTACAATTATATTTATTATGGTTCTTTCCCAGCTTATAGACCTTTCTTTTGTTTTTTTGTCTTGCCCTCTTGTTCTACTATTTTTGTTCTCCAAGTTTCTTATTCTTTCTCCTATTTGTTCATTCTTTATTTTTTTTTTGCATCTCTCTCTCATATGGGTTTCTCTTTCTCTATTTGTCTTGCCGTCTCGTTCTATTGCTATAGTTTTGTTCTCTCTTTTATTGTCTACAGGGTCTTCCTCTCTCATCTCAGTATTTTTTTTAAATTTTCATGGCCTTCAATTGTATGGTTTTTTGGGCCTAGTCAGACGGGATCGAAATCAAACTTGGACTTTGAATCAGGTCTGAATTGAAATAAAAAAATTTAAGCTAAAATTAGACCATAAACGACTTGAGTTTGACTTAACCCATTTTTAAACTTATTTACATTAAATAAATATAATATTAAAATATTCTCCACGTAAATTATTATTGTCAAATAAGAATATAAAATTTTATATTCTTGATAATTTAACATTTTATATTTAAAATAGAATAAATTTAATGACTAGAGCTTAAATATTTGTAATTAAAATTTTGATGATGGCTAATTTTAATACGATTATCATTTATATTGAGTTTAATTCTTTAAAAACTACAGTACAAAGGTTTACTAGATTTTGAGGTATAAAATAATAAAAAGTGTAAAATAGTTATTGACAAAATTTACGTATAATTTTATTATAAATAATATATCAATATTACAATCCTTGCGCTCAAAAAAAGGCTAATAAAAGAATAAGTTTGGAAAATAAGTGATTGGATGCCACGGTTTGTGCTTATCAAATCTTTTGTTTTATTTATTATGTTACAATTTTTTTGTTTTATTAAAACTTATTCATATATTTATGTGTAGTCTACATAAATATATAAATAAAATTTAATAAAATATAATAAAAATATCGTAACTGATAAAGAAGATATGATCTGAATTTGTGCACACTCTCTCTTGGGTTACACAATATATCTTCGTTGATCACTTGTGCACGTAGATACGTCTTGCTTATCTCTTACACAATGTTTGGTTCATGTCTCTATGGGTGAAGACAGATGATAGGAACACAAAAGTCCTGTCCCCCAACCTATTTGCTTGCTGTCTTCACCTAATTTTGTCCCGACTCTAGAGACAGGGACATTAATTTTTGTGACTTTCATGACTGTGGTACAAAAATACAAAGACGGAGACATAACCAAAAAGACATAGTAAAATATCAGAAATGCCCTCCCTTCAAAACCTAAAAAATATAATTTAATTAAATATAATGTAATGTAATTAAATAATTATAATAATTTAATTAATTATATTGTAATTAATTAATTAATTATAATATTTTAATTAATGAATAGTTATATTTTAATTAATAATAATATTTTAATTAAATATA
>JAOTAY010038706.1:0-22598 GCA_025629805.1 Erythroxylum baracoense
ATGCATTATTCTTTTTATTGAATGTTTTGATGTAATTATTATTTATTATATAATGAAAATTGAAATTGTAATATTTTCAACATTTTATATATTCATTTGTTCTCAATTTTATATTTATATAATAATGATTGTCTTTTTTCATATAAATTATGGTTATTATTTATATGTGAAATATCTGAAAATTATTGTTATTTCATATTAATTGTAGTAATTATTTATTATTTTGATTTTTTGAAAAAGGGTTAAAAATATACAATACAACTGTACAATATGATAATGGACTATTTTGTAATTTTAAAAAAAATTCAGAGACTATTTTATAAATTTAAAAAATTATCCGAAACGGTATCCGGTATTGACCGGTACCGGTACAGTACCGTATCAAAACCTAATTCGGTACCAAATCCGGTACGGTATTCGTAACATTGGATGATACATCGTTATTGTAAGAAAAGTCAGAGATTTTTAACAGGGGAAAAAGTAAAAAAAAAATTCAGAAATTTTATTGAATTTTCTTTTAATTCCCTTACATAATTTAACTAATAAATTATAATTTATATTTTTATCTTTTTACATTTTAATTAAAATTTGATTTTGAATTATAATTGATAAAAATAAATTATCATTATTATCCTTAAAAATATTAAATTTATTTATTCTCACTAGTAAATTATATTTGTCAAATTTTATGTTCTTTATTTATCTCCTTATACTTTAATTGAATTTTTAAAATTATTATTATTAAAAATATTATTTTATCATAAATTTGCTTAAAAAGTTGAATTATCAATTAATATATAAAAGAAATTTTGTTTAATATAATTTAAAAAGTCAAAAAGTCAATCTATATTATATTATAAAATAGCAACTTTACTAGTTGCTCCAAGATTTACCCTTAGTTTAATATAATTTAAAAATGTGTTAAAAATAATACTTAAATTATAAAAAATACGTTTAAAAGATATTAAAAAAGAAGTTAGAATAAAATTAGAGTCATTTCTATTGACTTTCTTTAAACATACTTCAACTTTTACAAGCCTTTAAATAAATAATAATATAAAAATATAATTTTTATTTTAAATTTTATGCTAGATTTAATTGTAGTTTAAATTATTAGATTTTTATTAGTTTATCATATATTTATATGCATTAATAGTACATTTTATTTCAATAAAATATTTTATATTATATTTATTTATTTATTTTGATAATTTTTATTTTTTTATTATATACTAATTTTATAATAATTTGATATCGAATCTTAAACATTTTCGTTTACCTGTTAGATCTATAATCGGGTCTTTAAAACATTGGTTATTATAATAATTACAATGTCCTCTCTCTATGTTTTTTCTTTTTTGGAAGGAATCTCTCTCTGTTTTAATTATGTCGCTATCATAAGTGACCAAAACGAAGGAAGAGTCAAAGTAGCCCTCTTTTTTATCACTTTTATCAATGTTATGAATCTCGCGCTGTTTGACGTGGTTTTCATACAGCGCTGTATTGATATTAATTAATACTTTTGTATAATTTTTTAAATTGATACAAATAGTCCCTTTTAAAAAACTAAAAAATAATCTCTTAATATATTGTACTGTATAATTTAAAATTTTGCGTTAATCATATTTTCAAAAATTATAATAATAGAAATTTAAAATAACAAAAATCTATTTATTTTTATTAATATTACTTTCTCATACTTCGCATAAAAATAATAGTCATAATTAACATGAAAAAGATTATTTAATCATCATATAAATATAAAATTAAGAACAATACAAAGTATTCAAAATATTACAATTTTATCATATTATAAATAATAATTACATCAAATAAAAATAATAACAAATATACATGTCTCTCTAATAATTATAGTTTAGAATAAGAGTTCTTGTTGAGGAAACAACCAACTAAAAGTGAAACCTGAAACAGAAATATTTACAATTATATTTATATTCCATAATGCATATATATAATTTAACAAATACATCAAATATACGTGGAACTAAAAGAAGAGGAGAAATAAAAACCTCAAACTTCATTCAATTAAATACTCACTCAAATTGCATTGACTTTAATTCTTATTTGAAACAAAATCCACATCATCAAGAGGAGCCTCGTCTTCACTATCATTAAAATTTATTGCACCAAATGACATGTCAATACTTTCTTTTTTAAGATTATCCCTAAGTTACTCTAATTTATCAAATCTAGCTTCTTAAGATCGATATTATAAAGGCCAATTGGATCTATATAACTATTTATTCTATTAAGAGTCCTAGTAAACGATAAAATCATTAAGAAATTGCAAAAATTATATCCAACGTAATAATGATAATAATATACATTTTCTGAAGCTTTAAATAGTATATAACCACGACCAAGTCATTCAATCTTTTTTGCTCGAATCTATTGCTTGTCTTGGAATGGATGAATTCAAATATGTTTTAATTCCTTTTACACCTTGTTGTACTCACAAAATGACTTGTAATTCAAATTGCAAACCTTTACAATTATGAAACATTACTTCCGAATTGGCTCGCCAAGCATCTGTAAGTCGTAAGATAATAAAAGTAGCATTATAAACAAAATAAAGTGATGATTAATTTTCAACAAGTAACATAAGTGAAAAAACAATATTTACCTGGATTAAAATTTTCTCTTTGATGAATAGAATATGACATCCCAATATCACTAGAAGCATCCTTATAAATCTCCATTTTTGAGCTTAAAAGATCTTGCATCATATCATGGGCAATAATTGTTATAACAGTTAATAACATTCTCCTATTAACTTCAACTTTCTTTGCAAAAATTGGTCTGAAATAGACATTAGAATTCAAAAATGCCTTAACTGTAAACAATAAAGCGTAAAATTGTCTTTCTTATCTCTCACTGATGACAGTAAAATAAGATGTGTACAAAGAAAGTCTATTTTTTATATTGACTTTGATTGCTTCCTTCACCTTCTCTATGACATCATAAAAATAACACATTGTTGTCTTCTCATCACTATCAACAAGATTAAATACCCTCACTAAAGTCTCACAAACTAGGATGACAATTTGACATTGGGACCAAAATTCAGTATCTTCAATTATAATCTAGAAACTTCCAATTTAACATTAGGCCTAGCATGTTGAGATGCAACCCACTTATCATTTGTAAACATTTCTCTTAACTCTTTCTTCATCATAATAAAACACTAAAGTAATAATAAATTAGTTGTAAATCTTATAACAGTAAGATAACACAAATTCCTATCATTAGCGAAATAATTTCTCATTAAATTTGGGACCCATGTGTGATTATAGATGAACTTTATCACTTTTTTACTTTCTGCACAGTCTTATCAATAATAGAAAAATGTCTAGTATCTCATATATTTTCCAATATCAAGTCAATGCAACGGGCAACTCATGGAATCCAATAAAAAGAATTATAGTTGCTTTGCAATCTTTTTTCTACTGCTTTATAAGCAGAATCATTGTCAGTAATGAATTGAACAATATTTTCTAGCCTTAATTCAATCATAACTTCTTCAAATATCTTAAATGGAATATTAGCATTCCTAACAAGACCAGATGCATTAATATATTTCACCAACATTGTCTCCTTTGCAAAATAAACCAAAAAAGTAATAATAATAGGCTAATGTCTTTTATTTGTTTAATCATCACACATGATTTGATTGAATACTCATAAGTAGCCAAAATCATTCTTCTTTCATCCAAATAATTTTTTATTTCATAAACAGAGCTGCTCAGAAGTTTTCCTAGTCATCAATTGAATGAGCTTTGTATCCTAGATCATAAAAGGTAATAGCATCCACCATAAGTTGATAATAATAAAATTGGACAACAATAAATGCTATACTTGAATCATACTACAATCTAGTCATTGTCATGTCTACATTATGAGTTGCTTCTCTAGATTGTAAGACACTATGAATTGAAGGCTAAGCTCTAGGAGTTGATTATGGTGCAAAAAAATTAGACACCTACCTTTTTCTTTTCCTAGCATTAGGTGCAATATTTCTTTCTTGTCGGGAAGGAATACTACCACCTTCAACATTCCCACTATCATGTTGAACACCAACAAAAGAACTTTTACTACCGATTTCGTAGTTCAATCTTTGCTTTCTATCTTTCGTAGTCTAATACTCTTCAAGTAAACTATTCATTTGTCATTTGACATCATAATTCACTTTCTTACAAGGCTTCACACAACTTTTAATCCCAACTAAATACTTTTTTAATCTAGTGGTTCTCCTACTTTCAAATGCTTGTTACAATACAAACAAATAGTATGGTTCTTCATTCTAGGAACCAATCTAGTATGAGCGTAAGTTGGATCATCGAATCTTCCTATACCTAAAGTGATTGAACTATCAAGGTTACTTGAACTTTCTTTCATTTACCTGTAAAAAAAATAAAGATATATGTCAAAATTAAATTAATAACTTTATATCAAAATAAGAACACTTAAATTTCATTATCAACTACTATCATAAAAAATGTATTGTTTAACTCAAATATCAAAACTAACACAAATCTAAAACCATAATTAATATACTTACAATTGAAATCATTGTACGAAATATTAATTAATATTTTCTTAATTTGATTTAGGGATTGGTTAGGGTCGTAAAGGAGACTTTGCCGATTGCATATTACCAAATGCGGGCCAAACATAAAGGCAACTGTGTTAGGAATTCATACCTCCCAAAACCCACACCTAAGGATATTTCATAGACAAAAATATCAAAAAATAGAAAAATAATAACAACACAAGAGAATTTACGTGTAAACTCTCAAACTGAAAAAAAACCATGGGCACCAAGAAGAAAATCCACTATATGAAAAATTCTTACAATCACACAAATTTTCCTTTCACTTAATATACCAATACACCCACAAAGAAATACCAAAAACAAACTCTCCAACTCTCACCCCAAAAGAGGAATTTAACTAGAGTCAAATTTGTTATACAAATTTTTGACTTTGTATTGGTGCACTAACCAAGGAGGTAGCACTTTCTTTATATAGGAAGAGTCTTGCCCCAATTGTTTTCCCCAACTAATATGGGACAAACAAAGGAGCCAAAACCTAACAATTTTCACCTTGGCGATTTTGGCTAATCCCACAACCACACTTCACCTCAATGAAGATCTCCTGAAAATAACATAACTCTCAATATAGAGAATTATCATGCTTGACAGCGTCATGCTCCACTATAAAAAGCATATCCACTCAGAATAAACTAGTTCCAAGCCTTTCACTTCGGCACATGTCGAAAATAAGTTTGCTAAAAAATTTATGGTGCAACTCCCATATTTGGCTTTCCTGGAAGTTCATTAGCCATATGCATAAATTCCACCACACACCTGGCATCAATGTCAAATCAATACCCATGTGCAAACTTGTGGACCTGCTAATAGTAACACATCTTCTATCATGGCAACTTTGGGATTAGCAGTATGCCATGAGGATGTACATGCCCCCTTATAGAGAGAAAAAGCAAAATTATCATGCATAGAGACAATGTTAATGACACTGTCAGTCTCTCCATTAATTGACCCAGAGTCTCTTGCTTAACCTGCTCCACCTCTCGGACAATTTTTCTTCACGTGCCCAGATTGTCCACACGTCTAGCGTACTATATTTTTCTTCATGGAGTTCTTCTTCCTATATCCAGCTACCACCAGAGATGAGTCTTCAAGAGGAACATTTCTTCCACCACCCAGTCTTCTCTCTTCTGAAAAGAGTTTTCCGGTAACTTAAAAAAAAACTATCTTCTCTTTCTCATAAATCAAAATAGTTTTATATGTTCATAGGAAGATGGAAGAGACCAAATGAGTCTCAAAGCTTGATCCTCATCATCTATAGTAACTCTAATTATCTCCAGTTCAGAGACGATCCCATTGAGAACATTTAAATGATATGAAATTATAGTACATTCCATCTTCTGCAGTGTATGAAACTGTTCCTTCATGTACACCCGATTTGAGACGTCCTTTGTTTGATACAACTCCTCGGGCTTTTCCTAATGCTCCTTTGCCACAGATATTCTATGCACATTCGCACAGACATTCTTGGCCAAACGCAGTTGTATCCCACTTGTTGCTCTCAAATCCAGATCTTCTCAATCTTCCTCGCTCATACTAGATCTATTCATACTTGTCATTTTGCCAGTATCACTAGTAGTAGTGTTGATATCAAGGATTTGTCTACCTTGCAATGCCTTGTGTAACTCCGACTAAATCAAATTGTCCCTGACTTGCACTTGCCACAAGCTAAAATTGATTCTTCCGTCGAATTTCTCTACCTCAAATATGACAGAATTCGAAGCCCTATTTTCTAACATTTTTTTCTGTGCACATATACCTTGATGAATTTTACCGTAGAAATGAATAGTACACCAGGTAAGTTCCTAGGAAAGAGAGGTGGGTCACAAAGGACACACTTAAGTACCAAGTCTTTCTTTAGCCAGAACTTTCCTAGATATTCACTTCCACACTACCACACCAAAGCTCCACCGCACCAAATGAACCTTTCTCAAAACAATCTTTTTTGATGTGAAAGATCAGTTAAAACTACGACTACAGAGCATACTCAGAATTTTCAAGAAAAAACACACCTCGACTCTGATACCAATTGTTGGGAATTCAGACCTGTCAAGCTCACACCTAAGGATATTTCATAGACAAAAATATCGTAAAATAGAGAAATAATAACAACACAAGATAATTTAAGTGGAAACTCCCAAACCGAAGGAAAAATCACGGGCACCGAGAAGAAAATCCACAATGTGAAAATTTCTTACAATCACATAATTTTTCCTCTCACCCAATACCCCTATACACTAATACACCCACAAAGAAATACCCAAGACAAAGTCTCCAACTCTCACCTCAAAAGAGGAATTAAATTAGAGTCAAATTTGATATACAAATCTTTGACTTTGTATTGGTGCACTAACTAAGGAGGTAACACCCTCCTTATATAGGTAAGAGCCTTGACCCAATTGTTTTCCCCAACCAATATGGGACAAACAAAGAAGCCAAAACCTAACAAACTGGAATGGAAAGGATCTCATAAATTAGTTTTGAAATTATGCATTATCAAACTATGTTGAAGATTTTAACGAGAAACTAAAGAGGCTTGACAAAATAAGCCTTGGATGTGCTTCAACATTACTTGAATATCCTAAAGAGAGGTGGGTAAGATGTTACCATCTTTTGAAAGTAATTTTCTAATAGTTGACAACAATGTGAATGAAACTTTTAATGGGTGGATCCTACCATTAAGAGACAGGCCAGTGATTAACATACTTGAGATAATTAGAATAATAGTGATGAAGAGGTATGTAGATAGGAGTCATTTTGTGGTTGGCTAGAAGTCAAATATTGTACCAACTATAATGAAGAATTTGGAGAAGAACAAAAAAGAAACAATGCAGTGGAGAATTGTATGGAATGAATATGGTGGTTATAAAGTTTTAAAAGGTGTGAGAAGCATACTGTGTGGATTGGTAGACAACAAACTTGTAGTTGTTGAGCATAGGAACTATATGGATACCTATGCAAACATGTGATTAGTGCAATTCATCACTTAAAAGAAAGGGTGGTTGAGACATTCATAGATTCATGCTACAGGAAGTCGGTTTATGAGTTTGTATGAACACATATTACAACCAATTAGAGGTGAAATTTTCTAGCCTTCAAATGATTTAGAGGTGATACATCCTCTAAGTAAAAGAGTTATACCCAGTAGCCTAAAATTGCAAGAAGGAAACAATGAGCCAAAAAAATAAAAAATTAAACGAATTGTCTCAAAAAGGACACCTCAACTCAACATCCTGAGGCTTCCTCACATGTGTGTACACTTTACCATTTGAAAAAGTTGCATCTCTTAACTTGAAATATTAAATTTCATTAAATAAACTTTAAACACAATTTTTTAATCAAATAAAAATAAATTCTCACTGGATAATTGAGGCATCCATAAAATCTTCGACTAAGATTATGATCACTCCATGAAGTTCTTAATGGGGCCTTTAGTCTACAATAGCAAACCACATTTCCTAAATTTTACTACTATTGTATTAGTCGATGATGATGGTTCCGTTTGTATACTAAAGAAAATCACAATGTAAATTTGCCTATAAAGAAAACATCAATGTCAAATATAAGATAATCTTTACTAGATGATGAATATAAATCCCAACTTATCCAAGATAAGATAAATATATATAAATCTTAACTTTTCCAAATAACATTAGGCAAGTCACTTAAATGTGTCCTTTGTGATCCACCTCTTTTTCCTGGGAACTTACCTGGTGTACTATTCATTTCTACGATAAAATTCATCTGGTAGAAGTGCACAGAACTTTCCTAGATATGCATTTCCACATTACCACAACAAAGCTCCACCGCACCAAATGAACCTTTCTCAAACAAATCTTTTCTGATGTAGAAGATCAATTAAAACTGCGACCACAGAGCATACTCAGAATTTTCAAGAAAAAACACACCTTGACTCTGATACCAATTGTTGGGAATTCAGACATCCCAAGCCCACACCTAAGGATATTTCATAGACAAAAATATCGTAAAATAGAGAAATAATAACAACACAAGATAATTTAAGTGGAAACTCCCAAACCGAAGGAAAAATCACGGGCACCGAGAAGAAAATCCACAATGTGAAAATTTCTTACAATCACATAATTTTTCCTCTCACCCAATACCCCTATACACTAATACACCCACAAAGAAATACCCAAGACAAAGTCTCCAACTCTCACCTCAAAAGAGGAATTAAATTAGAGTCAAATTTGATATACAAATCTTTGACTTTGTATTGGTGCACTAACTAAGGAGGTAACACCCTCCTTATATAGGTAAGAGCCTTGACCCAATTGTTTTCCCCAACCAATATGGGACAAACAAAGAAGCCAAAACCTAACAAACTGGAATGGAAAGGATCTCATAAATTAGTTTTGAAATTATGCATTATCAAACTATGTTGAAGATTTTAACGAGAAACTAAAGAGGCTTGACAAAATAAGCCTTGGATGTGCTTCAACATTACTTGAATATCCTAAAGAGAGGTGGGTAAGATGTTACCATCTTTTGAAAGTAATTTTCTAATAGTTGACAACAATGTGAATGAAACTTTTAATGGGTGGATCCTACCATTAAGAGACAGGCCAGTGATTAACATACTTGAGATAATTAGAATAATAGTGATGAAGAGGTATGTAGATAGGAGTCATTTTGTGGTTGGCTAGAAGTCAAATATTGTACCAACTATAATGAAGAATTTGGAGAAGAACAAAAAAGAAACAATGCAGTGGAGAATTGTATGGAATGAATATGGTGGTTATAAAGTTTTAAAAGGTGTGAGAAGCATACTGTGTGGATTGGTAGACAACAAACTTGTAGTTGTTGAGCATAGGAACTATATGGATACCTATGCAAACATGTGATTAGTGCAATTCATCACTTAAAAGAAAGGGTGGTTGAGACATTCATAGATTCATGCTACAGGAAGTCGGTTTATGAGTTTGTATGAACACATATTACAACCAATTAGAGGTGAAATTTTCTAGCCTTCAAATGATTTAGAGGTGATACATCCTCTAAGTAAAAGAGTTATACCCAGTAGCCTAAAATTGCAAGAAGGAAACAATGAGCCAAAAAAATAAAAAATTAAACGAATTGTCTCAAAAAGGACACCTCAACTCAACATCCTGAGGCTTCCTCACATGTGTGTACACTTTACCATTTGAAAAAATTGCATCTCTTAACTTGAAATATTAAATTTCATTAAATAAACTTTAATCACAATTTTTTAATCAAATAACAATAAATTCTCACTGGATAATTGAGGCATCCATAAAATCTTCGACTAGGATTATGATCACTCCATGAAGTTCTTAATGGGGCCTTTAGCCTACAATAGCAAACCACATTTCCTAAATTTTACTACTGTTGTATTAGTCGATGATGATGGTTCCGTTTGTATACTAAAGAAAATCACAATGTAAATTCGCCTATAAAGAAAACATCAATGTCAAATATAAGATAATCTTTACTAGACGATGAATATAAATCCCAACTTATCCAAGATAAGATAAATATATATAAATCTTAACTTTTCCAAATAAAATTAGGCAAGTCACTTCAATATCATGTCGCAGATAAATTTTATGGATCGAAGGGTAACAATGACAAACCTGAATCCATAATTATTGTGCAATATTTTTTATTTTATCCACTCTCTGCCTTCTTGCCATTCACAGTTCTTTCAATGGTGCAGAAATTGTTATTGTGTCTTTTAATGTTTTGTAATGTCAACATTATAAAGGGAGAGGGAAGGGCAGTTTTTTAAAAACAAAACCCTAAGAACTCTAATTTTATTTCAGAAGCCCAATCACCATTATCTTGGTCCACTTTCATATTAGAGTCCATGACAATCATATGGGCCACAATGATTAATTATTAAAATTAATCTAATAATCTCCCACTTGGCCCATGTTATGACTTGGTGATTCAATAAGAAAACTTACAGTGCACACAATACATTGAATAGATTGAACATGTAAAGTGAATCAATCAAAGTACCACTACCATAAAAGTAATCATTTCTGTACAATGAAAATCTACCATGTCCAAACTTAACACAGAAACCTAAAACATCCAACTTACTAACAGAAACAAGATTTCTAGCACAATCAGGAACATGAAGACATCCTTCAAGATCAATATGACAACTAGTGTCTAGGATCAATCTGCAAGTCCCCATGCCTTCTATTCGTGCCTTCATCCTGTTCCCCATGAACAAGTACTGCTCACTTCCTCTTATGGGCTGGATCGTACTGAATCCCTGTTTTACATGAGAAACATGAGTAGTAGCACCAGAATCTAACCACCAAGTATTGTTGGGCACTTCTATGAGGTTTGATTCATAACAAACATAACTATAATGCATATCTTTTTTCTCAAACCATGCCTTCCTTTTAGGATAATCCTTCTTGAAGTGTCCCGATTTCTTCCAAAAGAAACACTTCATCTCCTTTCGGATAATGCTTTCAGGACCCTTTGGAGCTTTACCCTTCTTCTTGTCCTTTTTCCTTGGTTTACCTTTACTGCTGCTGGCACCATCATAACCTACGAGATGAACAGAGTGATCTTTCTTCTTCCTTAATCTCCCTTCCTCCTGTATCAACATGGCCTTCAATTCCTGAAAGTTCCACTTATCCTTAATGGTGTTGTAATTCACCTAGAACTGACCAAATTCAACAGGTAAAGAGTTAATGATAAATTGGACCAAGAATGTCTCATTTACATCCATCCCTATGGTCTTCAACTTTGCTGCTAAATTCGACATGTGAGTCATATGATCATGGATAGGCTGAGACCAGTCAAACTTCTTCGTAGTTAGCTGACTCATAAGGCTGCCTACTATCGACTTGTCAGCCAAATCTGTCTGTGAACACTCTTTTATTTTATGCATGAATTCCCTTGCATTCTGTCTTGGGCATAAATGGCTTAATACTTTCAGCCATCGTCATCCTCATGAGGTTCAGACTCAACCAATTAGCCCTCTCCCATGCCTTATAATGAGACTTTTCAGCATAAGAGCTAGCATCTGTAATGGCTATAGGCTGCTCATCCATTAGTATTGCAAGGTCCAAAGCCATAACACCCAGTGTAAACTGGATCTGCTCGGACCAATCATCGTAGTTCAGCCTATTGAACTTCACAACAGAGTTTGCATATGCAAAGACATTTGATGAAGCTGCAAACATTTATGCATACTTACCCATTAGTGTTTTGAGTACTTAATACAGATTCAAAATTCATAAACACTTTAAAAATATACATTCAAGCAACCTTTGGGCAATACTTAAATGCATACACACAATCATTGATGCTGAAATTTTATACACTTTAATAGATAACCATAACATTCAAAAGTTGAATAAGTATGCTATCTTTGGATATACACACTATTCAACCTAAAAGTATTAATGATCATTCCCTTTAATATTATTAACTATACTCAATGATCCACCTTTGGGTGATCTCCTAGAATATAGTTAAATAACATCAATTATTCAATCAAACTGTAATGTCATTAATAGCATCTCTTTAATCATGAACAATTGAACACTTTTAATTTGGATGTCTAAATGTGAATATAACTAGGCCACTTTGGTGACTAATAAGTCATACCCTGATAAAAACAATACATTATTCACTTTAATGGGTAAGAACAAACTTTTCTTATGTGTTTAAACTTTATTACACAAATTACCCTATGCGGAATTAAAACAATTCATTTAGTATAAACCGAAACCATTCATACGCATATATCATTTTCCATACATATATGGGCACTTCAATCCAAACAATTCATTTTTACAATTATATAGCTAATGTCTTTCTTATGTGGGTCACGAACATAGAGTTCTGCATCTTTTATTCCTATTAAAGATAACAAGTCAAACTATAATAAAAGCATTTACGTACTTGACACCATCACACCAATCTGTTGCTTTTTCATTAAAAGACAATGAACAATTAATGCAGAGACAGTAAACATGTAATGCAACAAGTGAGGTGCGTGCAGCCTCATCTTCCTCAGGTGACGCTGGTTTCGTTTCTTCCCTTTTTTTTAATTCTTTTATTCTACAATCTTCTTTCACAGATTCTTCTTGCAATGCTTTTCCAGAATCCTTACTTGACTTAAACAATAAATGCATGACAAATCCAGTGCCTTTAGTAGGTCCATAAAAACCTTGACTTTCCTGTTACTTTTCGGTTTCAGAAACAGAAAACCAAATGTACTATGATCCATGAAAACTATACTCGAGTGAGATGGCAAGATCATTGGTCCTCTTAACCACATATTTGAGTTTGTGGAATGTATGAGAAAAGGGACTGTCCATGCAAAAGGCTCCATCGTGAACATAGACTAAGAGAGGGAGTTAATGGCCTGAAATGGTGTTTTCTGAAACTCACATAAACCGCCTCTTATCTTCTTCCATAGGCATTGTCTTTCTCAACCCTTTCTAACTTAATTTCCATAAAAATCCCTACACGTTTTACTAAACAAAACTTTCCTTTTCGTTTCTTGAACTTTTAAACAATCTGTAGTTATCCATGAACAAACTCAAAAAAATAAAACAAAACACATATCCATTCCAGAAAACAAAAAGACAGACAGCATCGCAGAAACAATCAGTATTCACCATAACGTATGGAGAATGCGATTCCTTTACGAAATCAAACGATGCAACACAGGCTCTGATACCAATTGAGAAAACACTTTTATGGATCGAACGGTAACAAAACAAACCTGAATCCATGTTTTTGATAATCTTTTATCCACTCTCTGCCTTCAATCTATTCTCAGTTCTATCAATGGTCCAGGAACTGCTTTCCTTACTATTTTTAACGTTAACTTTAGAAGGGAGAGGGAAGGGTATTTAAAAGAAACCCTTGGAACTCTAAATATTGTTAACAAGCCCAATCACCATTATTTTGTGTCTACCTTTATATTAGAGTCCATGACAGTAATATGGGCCACAATGATTAATTATTAAAATTAATCTAACAAATCATTCTTCGACGGTGATGAGCACAAGACAGAATCCAAGGAAAAGAGAGGATTTTGGAATGGTGTTGACGGCTTAAATGAGAATGGAGTAGGCTTTTGTGTTTTTGTCTTTGAAAACCTAATACAAAACGGCGTCATTCTTCTAGTTTAGGTTCATAAATAATTTGTAATAAATTTATTTTCCTATTCCAAATAAAACATAATTTGAATTAAAAATTAAATTATTCAATTGAAAACTATTTGCAAATTAATTTGTTGACCGTTCAAATAAATTAAAATTGACGTACAATTTATAGAAAATTATACATTTTCATTATTATAATTTCAAAAAACGTATTTGAAAAAAATAAAAATTATAGTTATTTTAATTTAGAAAAATAAATAATAATAATTTTACAAGACATTGTAATATAATTATAAAACAATTTTTAACAAATTATATTTAAAGATTAGTCATTCCCAAAAAAAAGGAAATGAAGAACAATTGCATATATAAGTGAGGATTAACTTTTCATTTTGTTATTGGTAATAGGAAAACCTGATATATATTAATTAATTAAGAAAATTAAGAATGTAAGAAAAATGATTAGGTTTTTGCGACGTTTTATATAATTGGTAGCGAAATTTGAGTGATAGGTGATGAAATTTGCGACCGTCGGAAAAGGTTAAAGGTTAAGTTGTAGCGACGATTCATCAGTTTGGTAGCAAAATGTTGTACATTTTGAGACGCTATCTAGTTTTTGTAGCAAAAGTATAACATTTTGCGATGAAATATAGATTCGTCATGAAATGTACAAGATCATAATAATATAACTACGTCATTTTCTGCGTTTCTAAATGTATTGGTGACGGTTATCGAACATGGTCGGTAAATGTTGGGCATTTCACGACGAATCGTGGTTTCATCGCCAAATGTTGCAATGGTAAAAACAAACGACATCGTCCCACCTTACCAAAATTTAACTCTAAACCCCTCCCCCTAAACCGGCCTCTACGTTTTCTTCCTCCTCTCTCTTGTTGATTTTCTACTATTTTTGTCCCTTGTTTGTGCAACTTTCTCTTCTTATCTTCGGTTGTCATCTAGTGTCTCCCTAGAGTTGAACTCAACCTGGTAAGTCTTTCTTTGATTTGTTATGGGTTTGTGCTTCGTGTTGTGTTTGTTAAATGCTATGTTCTTCGTAGCAAACGTAGGATAAGTTGTTAAGTTGTTTGAATGGATTGAGATTGATAATTGTTGGGTGGGTGTTTGAAAGTGTTAATGATCGTGAAGAAAGGGAACATACATAATGAATGGTTGAAGTTTCGTGGGTGTTATGTTATGGTTATAAGTTGTTCGATGAAAGTCCTGTGGGGGTTATAATAGTTCTATTTTGATCCAACTTGTTTTATATGATTTGAAATGGTGTTGAAAGACCAGTAGCTCCTACTTCCCGTCTCCAACCTTCTTCTATCTTTGTATTTATACACAATTCTTTATTATTCTCTATCATCACTTGGAGTTCTCTATTGTTTTTTGTCTTTTTCAGAAGAAAAATTTGAAGAACTTTCTATAATCACTTTCTTTCTAGAGGTATGATTTGGTTCCTTCCTTCTCCAATCTAATCACTTTCTTTCTAGGGTATGATTTGGTTCCTTCCTTCTCCTATCTATGTTTTCTTTTTTTTAATTTGTTCTCAACATGCACGAGGAATGTTTATGGTATAAGGAGTTTCTTTGTACACATGTTGGACATTTTTATGCTCCACTGTGAATAATACGAGTCACTATGCAACTACTAGATACCAAAGTCCATATTGATTAAGTCCAATAGCTTGGATAGGGATCTTTTGTCATAGATTAATTTCTAGTGTTTTTTTTACAAGTATATAGGAAATATTGGCAAAATTTTGGAAATTGGCATTGGTGCATGCGTGACTAGCTTAATAAGTGTATTTAATTTTTTTATTAGCATTGATGCATGAATTAATGATTTAGATAATGTATTGGTGTTGAATATTTTTTATAGTCCCTTTAGAATAAGCACTGGTGGTGTTACTTCATTTATTGACGAATTGACAAAGATTATGATATTTGAATCCAATTATAGTGTTAAGAAGAACCTAACTTGAGCATTGATGCATTGTAGTATGATGTGTATACTGAGTGATAATATAAATCCAATGGCCTTATGCCTAACATAATAAAATATTGAAGTGGGCTATAAGTACATATCTTAGGAAAGGTGATGGTGTATTTCAAGCTTGAATATGAAAAAGTTTCATGGTCAACATGATGATGATGAATTGATCACATAAGTACTTTTATCCCTGTCAATTTTTAGAATCGTTATCTTTTTATCTAACTAATATTCAACTGAATTCATATGCTTTATGAAACAACATAATTACTTCATATTTATTCTTATATGATTTTTCTCACTAACAACTTAATATAAACATAATTGCAAACATCATAAAAGTTAAAAATATAGTTTTCTATATAAATAAACTTACCCAACAAATAACTATAATATAATATCAAAGTTGATAAATTTTATATCCTTGAACTTTTACACGTGGACCAATAACTAAAGTGGTAGTTGGCTCATAAGGAAAAATCTGGATAGGATACCTATTAATGATCAATGCCTTTCTAATTTTGCAGAAAACAAGGTCATCTTCAACAATTATAGGCACTCACTAATTGAAATTCTTTATATTGTAAAGAAATAGATAAGAAAGGCTCCACTTTGATTGAACAATTTTTTAATAGAAATAGAGGACTATAAGTAGGTAGTGAATAATGGTTTGTCTTCCTTTTACTAAAGTTTTTAAGCTTATTTTTGTTTAAGGAAACTTCAGAGCATTTAAAAAGAGCTAAAGAAAATGAATACGAAAAATTTTAGCAACTCTACTTGCTTAGGAATCTAGAACCATACTCATCTTTAAGCTCACGATGAACTCTATTAATGCCCAAGGGTCCTTCTAAAATATACAAAGAGAAAAGAGCTCAGTTAAACTACAATATTCACAAAGTAAAGATTTAAAGTGTAATAGATCAAAGGCGGTAACAAAAATTCTAGCTTTTTTCCATAAGTCTATACTTTATAGAAGGACCACCAATATCATCAAAATGTTATCTAATTAACATGATCAATTTGCTTAGAATTAGTAGGATCTTGAATTGGATGCTCAAATTTACTTTTAAAACGCCTTGGATACGACTACTAACACTTTTTCTGCTGTCTAGATCCTAAGTTTGTTCATTTATAGTCAAATTTTTAGGATGATGTAGCTCTTCTTTGTACACCTTTCGTTGCTTCATAAGTGGAGAAAACTATCTTTGATATTAACCAAAACGAAGCCCTAGACTTTGATGGGCTAATTGCCTACTTCTTTCAAAAATCTTGGCACTTAATCAAAATTCTCGCCACAAATGCTATCTTGGACTTCTTCTAAAATTATCATACTTTGTTGCTAATTTGAAAGATTCACCATCCAATATGGTTGAAGAAAGCCTGTGAAAAATTCACCATCAATGTCCATTTTGCAGATTCTGTGTTCCTCTTTTTGCTTAAAGCAAAAAATCGCATAATTTGTGTGGAATCTTCAGGTACATTTTTTCTGCCCAATACATACATAATTAATTGTTTTATATATCAGTTGTTGAGTTGATAGTAAACAACACCGTGTACCTTAATTACATAGGTTTTTTAACGTAATAGTAAATGAAAAATGCATGTAATAACTTAGTTATCTTCTTTTATTGTATAGCTAAATAGATCAGAGTTAGATTTGTCATCGAAAATGGTCAACTGAATATGTAAAAGGAGTTAATAGTTTAATGCAATTTGTAAAAGATCAAATGAGTGATGAATGTAGTATTCATTGTCTATGCATCGATTGCTTAAATGTCGACTTCCAAAGTCAAGATGGGGTATATAATCACTTACTGATCTGAGGCATAGACAAATTCTATACTCCATGGCTTTATCATGGTGAACGTAAGAAAGCAAGTTGTAGTAGAAGTGTTGGTACATCTTATAATGATGGTTACAATAAAGATGTTGATGATTGTGATGTGAATGATGATGGTGATGATAGGATTGATGAGATGTTAGGCGATTGTCAGAATTATATGGAGACTATAAACGAAATAGGAATGCCTAACATAATTGGTAGTATTACAGAAGACAATTTTAGGAAGTTATTTAAAGTTACTCAAGAATAATTATATCTAGGGTGCTCTAATTTTTCTCAACTATCATTTGTTGTGAAGTTGTTGCATTTGAAGGTTTATAATAAATGGAGTAACAAGTCCTTTGACATGTTAATTAGATTACTAAATGATGCATTACTTATCAGACACAAGTTGTTGAAATCTTACTATGATGCCAAGAAACTGTTAAGGGACCTTGGATTGGGATATATTACAATTCATACTTGTAAGTATGACTGTGTTCCTTTTTAGAAGGAAACAAAAGATCTTCAAGAGTGCCCTATTTGTGGTACATCAAGGTGGCGGGTGGTTGATGGGAGAGGGAAAAAGATACCGAATAAAATCCTTTGATACTTTCCTATTAAACCACGATTACAAAGATTTTTTATGTCAACAAAAATAGCCACAAATATGAGGTGACAGAAAGAGAAACGCATTGATGATAACATTATGAGTCATCCAACATACTCAATGGCATGGAGAGAGCTTAATAGAAAGTTTACATGGTTTGGACAAGATTGTCGTAATGTTCGACTTTGATTAGCCTTAGATAGATTTAATCCTTTCAGTAATTTGAGTAATTCATATAGCTTATAGCCAGTGATTCTAGTCCCATACAATTTACCTCTATGGAAGTGTATGAAGGAGCCTTTTATGTTGTTGTCTTTGCTTATTCCAAGACCTACTGCTCTTGGTAAGGACATCAATGTATACATGCAACCATTAATTGATAACTTAAACGATCTATGGGAATTTGGATTACCAACTTTTGATGTTATTGAAGGCAACACATTTACAATGCATGCTACTATTTTGTGGACTATAAATGATTTCCCAGCTTATGAAAATTTGTCTAGGTGGAGCACTAAAGGATATATGGCTTGTCCTGTGTGTAATCATCAAACATATTCAAGATGGATACGAAGTAAAATATGTTATACGAGTCATCGTCGTTATTTGGATCATGGGCATAGATGGCGAAAAAGTAAACAGTTTAATAGCACAATAGAGTTGGGTGAAGCTTCGATGCAGTTGTCCGATGATGATCTTGTTTACTAGCTTTAACATTAGGTGACATTACACCTGGCAAACACCCAAGTGATAGAAAGCGTAAGAGAAATGATATTGAACTGAATTGGACAAAAAAAAGCATAATTTTCAACTTGTCATATTGGAAGGAATTACTATTGAGGCAGAATCTTGATGTCATGCATATTGAGAAAAACATTTGTGAGTCTATTTTAGAGACTATCATGGGAATTGATGGGAGATCCAAAGACACTATGAAGGCTAGACTAACTTGGAAGACATAAATATTAGAAAGGATTTGCATTTGAAAAGAAGAGGTGATGGATCATACATTATTCCCCCTGCTTGTTACAATATGTCAAAAAGTGAGAAACAATCATTCTGTCAGTTCCTTCAATTAGTCAAATTTTTTATGGGTATGCATTTAATATAGGTCGTTGTGTGAATGTTAAAGAGGAAAAAGTGTCAGGGTTGAAAAGTCATGATTGTCTTGTACTTTTGCAACAACTACTTTCTGTTGGAATACGTGGGTGTTTGCAACAGGATGCATCTGTTACTTTGAGTCAAGTGGGAGAGTTTTTTAAGCAATTATGTTGCAAGACACTTAAAGTTAAAAAGCTTGATAAATTGAAAAAAGACAGCCTTGATTCTATGTAAGCTTGAACTATTATTCCCTCCATCGTTTTTTAATGTTATGGTTTATTTGGTAATTCACTTACCATATGAAGCAAAATTTTATGGACCGATTCAATTTCGATGGATGTTTTCAATTGAAAGGTAATTCATATTAAATTCAATAAGTTTTTTCTATGTTATTTATTTGTAACAATTCCTAAGTTTATAATTGTTTGTGTTCAGGTTTTTATGCTCTCTTAAGCATTATGTACATAATATAGCTTGATCAGAGGGGTATATTGTAGAGACTTATATAGCAAATGAATGCTTGACTTTTTATTCAATGTACTTAACTAATGTGGAGACAAGATTTAATAGACCAGAACGTAACTTTGATTTTAATAACAATGGTGGGTTGTTTATTTTCTCCTTAAAAGTTAGGTCACTTGATGTAGGGAAATATGTCAAGTTAACTAAAGACGAATTCAAAATTGTCTATTAGTATATTTTAAACAATTACAAGAACGTCGATACGTACATGGAGTACGTATATTTCTTTTCATTCAAACAATCATATTACAATTTTCTTCAATAACTCTGAGATCTTACTGTCTTTTTTTTAAATAGAGAGCACAAAGACACAATTCGTAGCAAAGGGATCATTAATGTTGAAGAAAGACATAGGCAGAAGTTTGCATTATGGTTTAGAGATCGAGTAAGTTTCATATTTATTACATATTATGAAAATATGAGAATATGTCTCATCCTCATATTTGTTTTTAATTTGTCGTACAGATGATACAGTTACATAACAGTAACATACAAGAAGCGACAACAGCATTATATAGTTTGACATGTGGACCTTATATTTGTGGGAAGAAATACACAGGTTGCATTGTTAGATTTCACATACAAGATCGAGATAGTCGAGTTAGAAGTCAAAATAGTGGGGTTATAGTTGAAGGATATCATGGCAACGAAATCATTGACTTCTACAGTATTATATGTGAAATAATATAGTTGCACTACATCAAGGATAAGAAGGTTATTTTATAACTGACATAAGAGTGAACGGACATATTACTAGCATAAATGTTAGTAGGACATGGTATGATAATGATCCTTTTGTCCTTGCAAGTCAAGCTAAACACGTTTTCTACGTCAACAATACTATATTGGGTAGCAATTGGAAGGTTGTTCAAAAGTTTCAACAAAGAAATGTCTTTGATTTTTGTGAAAGGGATATTAGTGAATTGAATGAGAATGTAGATGAAGTCTATTAAGATATTGGATTAGAGTTCAATAACGAAGGCATTCCAGTAGAAGATGCAGATATTTCATCATTCCATAGGAAAGATGTCGAGCCTAACATAGTTTAATTAGATGAAGTCCAAGCTCATCTTCGCTTACAAACAGATGAAGACTATACTTAGTATGACTTAAATGACAATGACGATACTTTGCTCGAATATATTAGTGATGAAGAAGCAAACGATAATGTACTTAATGATGATGATTTTAAAAATCTTGATCAGATGATTGAATGTAAATAAATTGTTTGTATTGTTTGAAATGTTAAGAAGATAATTGCCTTATATTGTTGATATTTACTTATGTTAATTTACGATGTTTCCAAGCATATTTGTGATGTTTCATTTATGTTTTTGCGGATAATGATAATTTTCAAAATCTTGATTATGATGATTGAATGTAAATAAATTGTTTGTGTTGTTTCAAATTTTAAGAAGAAAATTGCCTGATGTTGTTGATATTTTACTTATGTTAATTTACCATGACTACAAGCATATTTTTAATGTTTCACTTAATATTTTATTTTTCAATTACAATTATACGTTATGTTCATATTTCGTTTTACACAGGTTCATTATAATGGCACCTGGTAGAAACAAGGGAAAGAGAGTAGTAACAACAGATGAAGTTTCTCCCACAGAACAACTAGCAATTGCATCATCGAATGAAGAAAGTCAGCAGCAACCTTTACCAACATCGTCTGCTAGTCATGAGGGATCTTTACGTCTATTATTGTTAACCAAACATATTTATATTTATGTTGAAATTACTCATTACATGTTTAGTGTGTTTTTCTTATTAAGATTTTTTTCAGGTTCCAATACTGGCATCAGAAAACGAGGTAAAGGTAAGACAAAAGGAGATGAGTTACAATGGATGAATGTTGCAATGAACACCAAGTTGTCTGTGACAATTGACCCCATGCAACGTCGCTCAGTGGATAAGATCCAAGCTGCAAAGTTGGCTAGTGAGTTGGGCGTCGTTGTGAGGAATGAGTTGTCTTGCCTTCAGCATGTCAGGCAGTTAAAGGAAGACAACTTGCTCTAAAATGCTTTGAACAAAGTTTCGGTAATATTTCAATCCATTTTACTATATGTATTGCGATTTTACTTATAAAAAATAATATCTAAAATTATACGTGTTTTTCACAGATGAAGCTCAATATCGTTGATATCGACCCGCTTGAGGTTTCAAGTAGTATTAGTTCACTGGTGAAATAAAGGGTGAAGGATCATCGATATCGACTTCATAAATGTTACCAATATTTCCCTTCGATGAAGAAGCAAGGAGACATGTTCCGGAACAGGTGACTCTAGAGAATTGGAGTAAAATGTGTGATTATTGGGCCTTAGCAAGGGTTCAAGTTTGTTTTTTTCACTTCAAATTTCCTTCTATTATTTTTGTTTATACATCTCGTGATTACTTCTCTTAATTTAGGAAAAGCGTGAGAAAGCCAAGTTTAACAGAGCAAAAATAAAAATTCCTTATAACACCGGCTTCAGATCATTTGTCGTCGTTTAACAAGAATTTGTAAGTGTAACATTTTCAATTTATTATTCTATTTCTTAATACAATAAATTCTAATTTGTTATAATTTTTTTAATTCATATTATAGAGCCAAACACAATTTCAAGGACAAAAGTGTGATAGGATTACACTGTGCAAGCTAACACATTACAAGGAAGGTCAAGGTTGGACATCTGCAAAGGCACAAAGTAATATGTAAGTACAAACAAATTAATATTACAATTTATTTTTCTATGTAATATTAAGTAATAATTTTTTATTTAACTTGATTTTGTACTTTAAATTGTA
>JAOTAY010038719.1:0-22597 GCA_025629805.1 Erythroxylum baracoense
ATGAAATGGCATTTTTCATAATTCAACACTAAGTTAGTTTCAATGCAACGTTTCAAAATTTTCTCTAAATTCTCTAGACAAAATGCAAAGGAATTATCATATACAGTAAAATCATCCGTAAAGACCTCAATTATTTTCTCAACAAAGTCAAAAAAATACTTACCATACACCTTTGGAAAGTCGTCGGTGCATTGCAGAGTTCGAATGGCATGCACTTATACGCAAAGATACCAAATGTGCCTGTGAAGGTTGTCTTTTCTTAGTCTTTAGGTGCAACGGGAATTTGATGGAACCTGAAATATCCATCCAGATAGCAATAATGGGTGCGACCCATAAGTCTCTCCAACATTTGATCGATGAATGGCAAGGGAAAGTGATCTTTGCGTGTTGCAGAGTTCAGCTTCCTGTAGTCGATACAAACTCGCCAGCCATTCTGAACGCGTGTCGGAACCAACTCCCCTTTATCATTTTTAACCACTATAATGCTCATTTTCTTTGGAACAACTTGGTTGGGCTGACCCAAATAGCATATATCATATCTGCATCAAGTAACTTAAGAATCTCTTTCTTCATGATTTCCATCATTGGAGGATTTAACAGATGTTGTGGCTGTCTACTCAGTTTGTAATCATCCTTAAGAAGTATCTGATGCATGCAGATCGTTGGACTAATACCTTTGATGTTGGCAATAGTCCATCCTATGGCTTCCTTATGATCTTAAAGTACCCGGATCAAACTTTCTTCCTCCACCTTACTCAACTCATTTGAAATAATTACTGGAAGTGCGTCTCCAGCACCTAAAAACACAGATTTAAGGTAAGAGGGCAGCGGCTTAAGTTCCAGATCTGGTGGTTTCACTACAGATGGAAAAATTCAATTTCTGGCAGATACCACATGGTCATGTCATATCGGCTCCAGTGAACTGCACAACTTGCTTTCTTCCATCTGCATCCAATTTCCATTCAGATCATTCACTACTTGGAACAAACGATCTGGTAACACCCAATTTTCGTCCCAGTTTACTAACTTTGGAGTCATCAAGTCTTCAGTCAAGGCAACCTGCAAGGCATCACAACTGTAAAACTCCAAAAATTTATCAATAAGGGGGTCAACACTATTTATGGCGAAAGAAGATGCATAATTACTTCGGTGTTTTATTGCTTTATTGATATCAAATTTAATCACAGCACCATCAAATTCCATTATCATGGCTCTAGCATGCACATCTATTTTTGTTCTAGATGTTTTCAAAAATGGACGTCCTAGTAAAATCATGTCAAATTTTCTAGTATTCCTATCCTCCATATTCAACACATAAAAATCAATCAGAAATACTAATCCATCAACTCGAACTAGGACATCCTCTAACACCCCCTCTGGAAAGACACTTGATCTATCCACTAAGGTTAAGACAATCCCATTATGTTTCAAAGGACCCACATTCAAAGAAGTGTAAATAGATATCGACATTAAATTAATTGAAGCTCCTAAATCGCACATAGCTCGTTCAACACCTACATTACCTATTTTGCATGGGATAGTAAACATACTTGGGTCACACACCTTAATAGGTAGCTTACTTTATAACACTGCCGAGACTGATTCTCCCATGAACACCCTCTCGTTATCACGCACCTTATTCATGCCTGTGCATAACTCTTTTAAAAATTTACAATACCTGGGTGCATGCTTGATTGCAATCAACAAGGGGATATTGATTTCAACCTTCTTCAAAGTCTCAAACACCTCTATATCATCAGTGGCCTTCTTTTTCTTTGCCAATCTATAAGGGAAAGATGGTTTCTCAGGGTTAGGCCGCACGATCTCGATGTTTGGGGCTGCTTTTTCTGTTTCTATCGATACGACATCATCATGTCGTAGTGTCTATTTCAGGTCTGGTGCCTCTAATTCCTTCCCACTCTGAAGTGTGATAGCACTGACATTATGCCCTGGATTTACCTCTGGTCGGGAGGGTAACCTACCCTGATTTTTCATCCTTATCATCGTAGAGGCTAGTTGATCTATGCGTGTCTCAAGAGCTCCAATCCTGCTGTCATTTTTCTCAATAAATTTCATTAGCAACATCTTTAAATCATCATCGTTACCTGGCCTTGATTGTTGCTGCTACTGTCGAGGTGGATTGTGCTGCCCTTACAGGTTATTTCCATTCCCATACCTCATATTAGGGTGATCACGCCAACCCGGATTATCTGTGTTAAAAAAAGGATCATATTTTTGGGTTGTGATTGCCATAATTACCTATGAAATTTACTATTTCATCCTCTTGCAAGGTGGGGCATGCGTCGGTTGGGTGCTCTTGAGAAAAACAAAGTCCACATGTTGAAGAAAGTTTATGGACGTGTTGCACAGTGCTAGTATTACCAATAAATTGCTTTTCCAACAAATCAGTTAGTCTTTCCAGTTTAGATTCAAGACTAGAAGACCTTACCTCATGTACTCCTCACGTGGTAGTATTAGTGCACGTGCTAAACTGCTGCGAATTTGCAACCATGGCTGATATCAACTCTTGCACAGCTTGAGGGGTTTTGTTAGTGCCCCTCCACTTGCAGCATCAATGACTCTTCTCTCATCTTTTATCAATCCCTCATAAAAATACTGAATAAGGAGTTGTTCAATAATACTATGCTGTGGGCAACTCGCACACATCTTCTTAAATCTTTACCAATACTCATACAAAGATTCAGAATCATGTTGTTTCATACTATAGATTTCCCTCCTCAAATTCGCAGCTCTAGATGTAGGGAAAAATCTCTCTAAAAATAATTTTTCCACATCAACCCCAGTATTAACTGAACCAGGAGGTAGATAAAATAACCATTCTTTCGCAGCACCCTCAAGAGAGAATGGAAACATACGAAGCTTGATTTGATTTTCTATAACTCCTCGTGGTTTAAACCCAGTACAGATCATATGAAATTCCTTCAAATGTCGAATTGGGTCTTTAGTTTGTAACCCATGGAATTTTGGCAGCAACTGAATAAGTGCGGATTTTAACTCAAACCCATCATCCTCAGTCAGATACTGAATGCACAGGGGTTAAGTGTTCACAGGTGGTGCGAGCATCTCTCGCAGTGTCTTAGGATGTGCCTCCGCCATGTCTAGTTTTGAATCAGAATCTGACCCAAATGAAGATAAAGCGATCTGCTCTTGTTCTGGTGGTGGCGTAGGAACTGTGGTGGGTTGTGGTCTACGCAATCTAGCTTCCTTCTTTAATCTTTTAGCAGTTTTCTCTATCTTAGTATCAAACAGAAGTTCACCTGCAGAAGAGGAAGACTGCATACAAAACTCTAGAAAAGAAGTCAGAAACACAATTAAGTAACTCTTTACACACAATTCCCTGGCAACGGCGCCAAATTTTGATAGGTTATCAAACTACCAAAAATAAAAATATATTTCCAACTCTCCAAAAACTAGGTAGCTAGTGGTGAATTGGGTCGAATGCACAAGGAATTAGTGCAGAGTTACTCAAATGCTCAGAAAATAATAAATTAAAGAATTGATATTGTAGGAGATGTAAATAAAAATAAAAGCAACGCAAAAAATTAAAAGAGAGCTACAGTGACAGATACGACATGAACATGTGGTATTGCCACAAAACAGATCTGGACAGTGATTAATAAAACGAGAGTAAAATGCAATGGATGAAAACCTAGCCAAGGTACTCTTTAATTCAGCCTGGAAATTCGATCATTGACATCATAAGATAAATTAGACAATTCAGATAGACAAAGTTATAGCTAAAGGTGACACACTCATTAACCAATCTTTTCTTACTTAGTCGGTAACTCTAGGAAATGCCCTGATAAATTACTTCCCTAATCTAAAGACAACCCCGGGGAAATGCCTTGACAAGATTAAACTCTAGTTTTTTATAGGTAAATATCCAAGCGCCCTGACTAAAAAAGGGTTTAGTCGTTTATGGCTAACATGAGAACACAACAAAATAACATGGAAACTACAATAACGATGGTGGCTAGCTGCTAACTATTCAAAATAAGAGAACGAAAAAAGAACGTGTGATTTCCTTATGCCCTAAGGTATTTATATGCTCTCTAATTTGTAACCCAGCCAAAATTAGTAGAGATTTACTAGTTAGTCTTCAATAGGACTCTTCATTCTGGCTTCCCAGCTTGTATCCAACGTCTCCAACAAAGATCCAGCCCAAGATAGATGACAATTGGGCTTAAAAACTCGTCCATAAATTCTGCCCAGTTCTCGCCCGATACGTCATGGTCATGTCGTATATGTTTCCAGTATGTAGCTTCTCCAAAATAGCCCAAATCTCCTTCATTGTGACTCCAATCCCCACTTTGGTCTCCTGCACACATAGAAAACATAAAAGCACACAAAAACACATAAATAATAAACAGACACATGTAAAATGAGTGCAAACTATCCTATAAACTATGCATGAAATGCAACCTATCATATGCTCTTCTGTTTCCCAAGTTACTTCCTCACTTAAGTGATTTTTCCATAGGACTTTCACCAATGGAATTTCCTGATTTCTCAACTGCTTTGTCTGATATCCCACTATCTTGACTGATTCCTCAATATAACTCAGATTACTAGTAATTTCAATCTCTTAAGCTAGTAATGCATGCATCGGATCAAATCTATACCTCCTAAGCATGTTTACATGAAAAATATAGTGTATCTGAGACATTTCACTCGATAAGGCTAATCTGTACACCATCGGTCCTACCCTCTCTATAATCTCATAAGGATCAATGTACCTAGGGCTCAACTTGCCGTTCTTGTCAAATCTCAACACTCCTCGAGGCGAGACTCTCAAAAATACTTTATCTCCCATACTGAATTCCATATCCTTTCGGTGTTGATTGACATAACTCTTCTGTCTATCTTGTGTTGTTTTTATTCAGCTTTGAATTAATTTTACCTTATCCATAGTATCTTGTATCAATTGTGGGCCTTCTATCATTGTCAAACCTTCCTCATCCCAATATAGAGGTGATCGACATTTTCTACCATATAATGCCTCGTAAGGTGCCATTCCAACACTACTGTGATAGTGGTTATTGTAAGCAAATTCAATCAAAGCTATATACTGATCCTAAGCTCTTTGAAACTCCAATACACATGATCTAAGTATTTCCTTAACAATTTTGATTGTCCTCTCACTCTACCCATTTGTTTGAGTAGTACTGAAGTTCAACCTCGTACCCAAAGCTATCTATAAGCTACTCCAAAATCTCAAGGTAAATTTGGAATCCTTGTCCGACATAACAGACACTAGAACCCCATGTAATCTCACTTCTTTATTCACATATCTCTGAACTAACTGATCTAGTGAGCTATTCTCTCTCACTAGAAAAAAATGAGCTGACTTGGTCAATCTATCAATAATGACCCAAACGACATCATGTTGCCTCGAAGTCCTCGGTAAGCCCATAATAAAATCCATCATGATTCTCTCTCATTTCCACTTTGGAATAGGCAATGCCTGTAGCTTACCAACTGAAGCTTGATGCTTTGCTTTGATCTGTTGGCAAGTTAAATACTTTGCCATATATTCAGCTACTTGCTTTTTTATCCCTGGCCACCAAAAATGTTGCTTCAATGTGTTATACATCTTGGTAGTACCAGGATGCATAGCATAAGTTGGTACATGTGCTTCCTCTAGAATTTCCTTTCTCAATTCACCCACATCAGGTACACACAACCTTTGTTTTAACCACAATATCTTAACATCGGTCTCAACTTTAGTGTGGCTATCAATGCTTCATCTTGCCCTAATTTCAATTCAACATTCAATGCTCTTAATTGAAATAGGTTAGGCAACCTCAATAATTATATTTGAGCCATATTGCTATTATATTTCTTGCTTAATTCATCAACTACCACATTAGCTTTGCCAAGATGATACTCAATTGTACAATCATAATCTTTCAACAACTCTATCCATTGCCTTTGCCTCATATTCAACTCTTTCTAACTTAACAGATATTTTAAACTTTTATGATCAGTAAATACCTTAAAAGTTTCATCATAAAAGTAGTGTCTCCAAATCTTTAAAGAAAATACTACAGTGGCAAGTTCTAAATCATGTATGGGGTAGTTCATCTCATGAGACCTTAATTGTCTCGATGCATAGGCTATCACCTTCCCACACTGCATTAACACATATCCCAATCCTTGGTGCGAGGCATCACTGTATACTACATAACCATCAGTTCCTGGGGGAATAGTCAACACCGTTGCTATAGTCAACTGATGTTTTAGTTCCTCAAAACTTCTTTGACAATCATCATTCCATCTAAAAGGCACATTCTTTCTTAGAAGTTTTGTCAAAGGGCTTGAGATCAGTGAAAACCCTCGACAATCCTTCTGTAATAACCAAGTAATCCTAAGAAACTCCATATCTCAGTCACATTTCTTGGAGCTACCCACTTTATTACTATTTCTATTTTCTTCGGGTCTACCTATATGTCGTGTCTAGGTATAATATGACCCAAGAATACTACTTAATCAAGTCAAAATTCACATTTACTGAACTTGGTATACGACCGTTTCTCCCTCATTATCTGTAGAACCAACCTCAGATGTTTTGCATGTTCCTCTTTACCTTTTGAATACACCAAAATATCATCAATAAATACAATCACAAAAAGATCTAAATAAGGTTGAAATGCACATCTTTCATCTTTAATCAAATGAATGCTAAAAGGTTACATTATATGCCATCAATAAAATTCAACCATTAAACCATTTAATGATAAGATCATTACTCCATTTAATGATGATAAAGCATGAAAAAAACCATCTTTAATGTGGCAATTCAATGCTAAATGTGCAACTGCACATTTAGGTATAAAAAGCTTAAGTATGCCCTCGTTCTTTCTTTAATAACTTTGTTTTAATTTAATTAATCTAATTAATCAAATCAAACTAAAGTCAAGCCCAACATTAAATGTTCATTTGGGCTTCTAATTAAACTAAGCCCAATATTGAATCATGGTCTTTAAAACCTTTATTTATATTTTTTACTTTGTTTAATGACCTTCTTAGAAGCCAAATGGGGAATCTAATTGGACTTATATAATTGAAGCTCCAATAAGCCCGAAATTAATTTAATATTATTAGACTTAATTCTAGTTTATTAACCAAATGTCATTCCACTAAAGACAATTAGTTGAACTTTTGAATTATTAATATTATAAGAATACATCTTTCAAATAAGATGTTGGATTGGAAAATAAAACATGCAAGATTTGGATAAACTGGTAGATTTCAAAACTTTTTTAGAAATCAAAACACAACAGAAGCAAGATAACTAAATCAACATGCCAAGCAATACATGATGCAGTATACGAAAAATAATTATCATAAGAACAAGATGGAGATTATATTACTGACTCCTTTGCTACAGCTTAAACTCCTCGCTATGCTATCCTCTCCTTCTTCTTATATCCTCTCCTAGCTTTAGCCTTGCTTTTAAATCCTTTCTTTTGTCAATGTATCCTCTCTTTCTTGTTGTATCCTCAACCAATAAGATCTACCACTTGTTCTTCCTGAACAACTTGGTTAACAAGATCCTTTGGTGGGAAAGGAGAATAAACATTTAGAGGAGATTTTTCTTAGAAGAAAGAAGCCGAAGATGAGACACCTCTCATTCAAATTTTGGCTAACACATGCAAGAAAGGAGAGAGAGTCCCAAAAACTGCAAGAACACCTCTTTTACACCTTGTCAATTTCAATTATGTATGAAAAGAAAGCGTCCAATGCATCACTTCATTCTTTAATTAAAACATAAAGAAGTCATTAAATGAAACTCTTTCCATTTATTTTAAGATGGCTATATGAAAAGACAAATAACCTAAAATGACATGTCAATTTATTTTAGTGATGATAAAAGGAAGATGATCCATCAAATGCACATCTTTCATCTCTAATCAAATGAAAGCTAAAAGGTTACATTACATGCCATAATTAAAAAACGACCATCAAATCATTTAAAGGTAAGATTATTACTCCATTTAACGATGATAAAGCATAATAAATACCATCTTTACTTAGGAATTAAATGCTAAATGTGTGGCTGCACATTCAGCCCTAATAAAACAGAAATTGCACCTTCCATTTCTTTAAGAATTTTGTTTTAATTTAATTATTCTAATTAATCAAATTAAACCAAAGTCTAGCCCGTTTCTAAATGTTCATTTGGGCTTCTAATTAACCATTAATTAGTGCAAGCTCAACATTCAATCATGGGCTTTAAAACCTCCATCTATATTTTTTACTTTGATTGATAATCTTCCTTGAAGCCAAGTGGGAAATCTTATTAGACTTAGATAATTCAAGCTCCAATAAGCCCAGAATTAATTTAATCTCATTAGAATTAATTCTAGCTTATTAACTAAATGTCATTCCACTAAAGACAATTAGTTGAACTCTTGAATTACTAAATATTATAAGAACACATATTTCAAAAAAGATGTCCAATTGCAGACCCCTATTATGAACCTTATTATAGCCATCCGCACAACAAAGCGTAAAATTACCGTTTTGCCTTTATATTGGTTTTTCCTTCTAAATCTCCTGTTTTACTTTATATGGTGATTAACACATAAGATCTCATCTTGATGTTAAGACTTGATGGGTGGCTAGTCCATCAAACTCCTAGCGCTAGTTTAATCACCAATCTCCATAAAACATCTAAAAGTGATGATATCACTATAAACTCTTTATTTGAGTGAATGATTCCTGATATATGTTTCAATTAATAATTCCAACATGCAGACACTGGATTAATACTCTATAAAAATCCATTCTGATCATATCAAGAATTATAATGAAACACATATGAGTTCACCACTCATCAAAACTGTGGTCCATAATAAGCAAATGCTAAAATGTATGTTTTAAGATGAAAGTAACGGCCTACTTTATTCATTAAAACATACGTGATTCCAGATTCATTTAATAGTGCCTTTATCGATAGTCAACTACTATCATGATATGAAACTCATCATTCCCTTGAAGTAAACTCCTTTACTTACTTAGAGATAAATCGCAACACTACAGTTTAAACCATAATGAAGCAACCAACTTGATTATTCAACTGTGAATCAATTAATTTAGATTCTAATAATATACATATTTCCCACACATCTCTTTGTATATGTATATTACTTACAAAAGAATCTCGGTACCTTATGACTAGATATATAATGCTCATAAAAGCCAAACTTTTTTGTTTTATTAATAATAAATATTTTTATTATAAAAGTAACTGGAAGAAAATAAAGTGATAAGTAAATACACTTGCTTTCCAGGGCACTATATTTATATAAACCCACTAGATTTTTACTCGAAGGCATACATTTGTGATACGTGTCGATCTGGTTGCTCAGCTGTATCATGTTCTCAACTAGCTACTAGCTCTATTCATAACCTGAAGGCTAGAGGAATACCTATTTATTTAGCAAACATGATTCTTTTTTTTATTGCCTACCTTATTGCTTTAGCTACTCGTTTCCATAAAAAATACCAGTAAGTTGCTTAAGTTAAAAGGCCTAAAATTATGAATGAATGTGATAATTTAGAGGGTGATAAACTTGCACTAAATCCTAATTAAGTTGAATATTTAGCCAAAAACCTCAATTTACTAATTTTGCGAGCAATGATTCTTCACAACCTAATAGACTATGTTCAAAATCAAATCAATTCTAATCAATGTAATCCATTGACACATTCACACAATTCACAAAATGCAACCTAATAATTATCATACAATAAGCAAAATCATGCTTAAAGTAAAACATATAACCCTCCTCACACTTGAACAACATATTGTTTTTAATGTCAGACGGGGACAAACAAACACATAGGGAAAGAAGAAACATAAATTAAAATAAAACAAAGGCAAAAATAAAAATGAAGATTAAATTTAAGAAGGGGTTAGAACAAAGCCTCATGGTGATGGAAGCGGGGATGGTATTAGAGGTGGCAATTGAATGCCTTAAGCCTTGAAATAATGATGAATACGATGTATGTCCCAGTTCTGACGTTGTTGAGTTTGGGCCACCTCTTTCATCCTTCTAGAGTTCTCCGCAAGTGTATTTGTAATTACCTTGTTGTTTGTAGAGATTATATCCAGTACTTTCTTCCAGCCCGGTTCTTCTGTTTATTCTTCTTCCTCGAATTCCTCGTTGGTCAAATCCTCTTTTTGTTATTGCTGTGTCACATCCCACTACCATAAAGTACGTACCCAAACATCCAGAGGGTATTCAAGTACATATCCTATGACAATGGTATGCTGGATCAAATCTAATCTCTTAAATGGCATCATAAAGAAAACACACTACATAAAACCCTCATCTCTTCATTGCATTCATTAATAAAAGTTTACATAGTAGACATTAAAACCAATATTTACAACCTTTATACACAAGTTCTGCATGACATATGTAAACTACTTAAAAACAACTACAACTCCTCAAATGCCAGTAGACAGACCTTTGAGCCATATCTAGCCCATAACGTTTTTCTAGAAGATCTTAGAAATCTATGTCTCCTATCTTGTACCTGAAAATAACAGTGATGCAATTTGGTTGAGTTTTGTGAACTCAATGAGCGAACCATCGTTAATGATCTCACTCCAGGAAAACATATAATTATCATACAGCCAACCAAATTCACAACATTTTCGATCACAGTAAGACATAATGAATATCATATACATCACATACATTCTTTCAAAATTTGTACAACCCAATCAATTCATGGCATATCACTTTAACATCACAACTTTAGAAAAAATTTTATAAGCATATATTTCATAATCATAAATATACAAATGTAGATGCATATGAGAATCCAAATTCATAATCATAAATATGCAAACCTTTCAGATACTGATACAAATACTGACCTATTGGGCTCAATCAGATACAAAAATCACGAGGCAAAACTCTATGTGCAGAATTCTGAGCATATAGCTCTTTCAGACTGGCTGCTCTAACCACAATGCATTTATCTGAACATGCATTTAAGAATATGCCATGAATAGCATTTACATATGATGCATAGACATAATCTTATATTCATCAGATCTTAGTCCGGTATTTAAATTTCATTTAGTATTCAGAAATCAATTACAAACAGATATCATTGAAATTTCAAATACAAATAGAACACTTCCAATGCATTCCCAAATATCGAACTCCTCGGACCTTTAAAGTTCAGAATTCACATACAGATCACAAACAGTTCACTAATTGGAAGTTAAACAAAATCAATTAGTCAGTCCTAGGTTGACTCATAAATGCTCCCTTTAGCTTATTGCCTTGAAGTCCCGATAATGTCTGGAAACGGTCGCTCGACGTGTTCCTCTATAGGCAATCATATACATTTATATGTCACTCATGTACATTTTCATAAGAATAATCATTCATAAATACATTTATTAATGTATAATGTATCATGCATGTTCAATTACAATTTCTCGGGTATGTTTCTTTAACACTCTTTATAAACAATTTACAAAACCTTCAAAACATTTGTTTATTCCTTAACACCCTTTTTCACTTCAATTGTTTCATTCAACATCAATTTAATTCATTTAAGAACTCATTTAATCCTTAATACTTCATATAGAAAAATCGTAGCCTTCATTAGTCCAAAAATCACTCAAAAGGTCGCAATCGTGCAATGGCATGATCACGACTTTCCTTCTTCTCTACAGAATCATGAACGTGCATACGTACGATCAAGTCTTACAGTGTTTTTCTTCCTCCTTTCTTCTGTTTGTCTGAAACTCACTTGCATTTTAACACAAGTTCACTCCCATTTTCTAGATTACTACACCACAAACACAACATCATTTCATTCTCATTCACATACTAATTTGTTTTCATAAAATTGTCAAACTCTAATCAATTAATTAAACCTCTTCATCTACATAATATCATTCATGAAACCTATCCTTTTCCATAACATGATATCCATTTTATCAAGCAATTCATTTTCAAAATTTTATCATTTACAAACGACATCCTTTTCATTTTTACTCCAGTTTCAGTTTAGTAACACCAATACACAGTTCAACAATTCCTGATTGTTTATAAACCCCAAAACAGTACCTATTCCATAATTTTCTATATCACATGTTCTGTATTTTTTCTATATTTTCTTAAGAAGATTTCGGGTTAGATTTGTATGACCATTATGACCTAGACAATGACATATTTATACAACCCCTTCTCCCAATCAAATGTTCTACAATGTCTTGAGTGTCTAATGGCATCAATTTCTTGCATTTTGGCTCAGTATCATGCAAGTTATAATAAAAAATCTACATACTATTTTCATACCTCAACAAAATACAATTCTCAAATTCAAGCCAAATTTCAAGACTTTTAAAGACAGATTACAAATTTAATTCCTTCATAAACAATGTAGCTGCATGTCTAGATTTTACGCCAAATAAAAATACATCCAATTTGGATATTCACAGGTCAAGTTATGTCCAAAATACAGATGTATATTCAGAAAAATATTGCATATAACACACTCCAGCTCATTTCATTGCTAAAATCCTTCATTTGTTGATCATATCACCAAATTTGCTTCTTCCTTCACCACCCACACATACATCCATACCATTCACGCATGCATCAATCCATAAGCATGAACACATACACCACTCATGCATGCATCCATTTATAAACACAAAAATCTCATCTTAATATCATTTACACTACTATAAAATTTAAAGCATAACTTACTTGTCTTAAGCTTTACTTTGTTCAGTAAAATTCCAAAAATGGGGGGAAAGTAAATGAGACATTTTGGTGGATGGTAAAACACAAGGATTCAGCAACAATCAAAAACTCCAAATATCAAGTTAGGATTCGGTGATGGATAAGCAAGAAGGGAGGTTTTTGGTGACCGAGAATTTTAGTGAAGCATAAGAGAGCTGTAGAAATCTTCCTTGTCTAACAAAAAACGTGACTTAGGTGGCTTAACTTAGCTTTGCACATATCTCTAATGCCTGTCTTGCATTTGTCATCATGTGAAGCTACTAAATGTCGCTTAGCTATTGGTCTATATGTCGCACATTAATTTGTCCAATTGTCACACATCTGTTTGTCTTTTATTTCTATATTTTTCTTAGTACAACATACTCCAAATTTTCCACAAGTCTCCAAAATATCTGAAATGTCTCCAAAAAAATACGAAATTCATTCTAATACACACCAATTCAATTTTCAAGACAATTAATCCTTAATTGACACTTTAATCACATAAAAATCATTTATACCCAGAAAATGTTAATGAATTCATGTACAATTATTTTCATGAGTGACAACATTATTCAAATTCATATGTATGCCATATAATGCATGAAATGCACTTTTAAATTCTCAATAAACTCTTATATATAAAATCCTAAGGTTCTAACCCTAATCATGGGATAATTGGATGTTACAATTCTCCCCTCCTTAAGGAATTTTGTCCCTGAAATTCTTACCTAATTCATGAAATAGATGGGAATATTGTTTTCTCATATGCTCTTTTGTTTCCCAAGTCGCTTCCTCACTCAAGTGATTTTTCATAGGACTTTCACCAATGGAATTTCACGATTCCTCGACTGTTTTGTCTGATATCTCAATATCTTGACTAGCTCCTTAACATAACTCAGATTACTAGCAATTTCGATTTCTTGAGTCGATAATACATGCATCGGATCAGATCTATACCTCCTAAGCATGTTCATATGAAAAACATTGTGTATCTAAGACATTTCATTTGGTAAGGCTAATCTGTATGCCAATGGTCCTACCCTCTCTATAATCTCATAAGGATCGATGTACTTAGGGCTCAACTTGCCCTTCTTGCCAAATCTCAACACTCCTCGACAAGGTGAGACTCTTAGAAATTCTTTGTCTCCCATACTGTATTCCATATATTTTCTGTGCTGATTGACATCACGCTTCTGTCCATCTTGTGCTGCTTTTATTCAGCTTCAAATCAATTTTATCTTATCCACAATATCTTATATCAATTCTAGGCCTTCTATCATTCTCAAACCTTTCTCATCCCAATATATAGGCGATCGACATTTTCTACCATACAATGCCTCATAAGGTGCCATTCTAATACTACTGTGGTAGTTGTTGTTGTAAGTAAATTCAATCAAGGCTATGTACTGATCCTAAGCTCTTTGAAACTCCAATACATACGCTCTAAGCATTTCCTCAACGGTCTTGATTGTCCTCTCACTCTGCCCATCTATTTGAGGATGAAATGTAGTACTAAGGTTCAACCTCGTACATAGAGCTATCTGTAAGCTACCATAAATCTAGAGGTAAATCTAGGATCCCTGTCTGACACAATAGACAATGGAACCCCATGTAATCTCATTACTTCATTCACATATCTCCGAGCTAACTGATCTAGTGAGTTATTCTCTCTCACTGGCAAGAAATGAGCCTACTTGGTCAATCTATCAACAATGACCCAAATGGAATTATGTTGCCTCGAAGTCCTCGGTAAGCTCAAAATAAAATCCATCGTAATTCTCTCCCATTTCCTCTCTAGAATAGGAAATGATTGTAGCTTACTAACTGGAGCTTGATGCTTTGCTTTAATCTATTGGCAAGTCAAACACTTCACCACATATTTAGCCACTTGCTTGTTCATCCCTGGCCACCAAAAATGTGGATTCAATGTGTTATACATCTTGGAAGTACCAGGATGCATAACATAGGCTGCTACATGCGCTTCCTCTAGAATTTCCTTTCTCAATTCACTCACATTAGGTACACACAACCTCTATTTTAACCACAATGTTTCATCTCTTAGTTCTAATTCAGAACCTATATTCATCTTAATCTTCTCAATTAGTTTCACCATTTCAGGCTCTTTACTTTGAGCTCTTCTAATTCTATCATGTAACATCGATCTCAACTTTAGTGTAGTTATCAATGATTCATCTTGCCCCTATTTTAATTCAACATTCAATGCTCTTAATTGAACTAGGTTAAGCAGCCTTGATAATTGTATTTGAGCCACATTACTATTAGATTTCCTACTTAATGCAGCAGCTACAACATTAACTTTGCCAGGATGATACTAAATTATACAATTATAATCTTTCAAGAAATCTATCCATCATCTTTGTCTTATATTCAACTCTTTCTAACTTAATAAATATTGTTCAAACTTTTATGATTAGTAAATACCTGAAAAGTTTCACCATACAAGTGGTGTCTCCAAATCTTTAAAGCAAATACTACAGTGGCAAGTTCTAAATCATGTACCGAATAGTTCATCTCATAAGACCTTAATTGTCTCAATGCATAGCTATCACCTTACCATACTACATCAACACACATCTCAATCCTTAATGCAAAGCATCACTGTATACTAAATAACCACCAATTCCCAAAGGAATAGTCAGCACCGGTGTTGTAGTTAACTGATGTTTTACTTCCTTAAAACTTTTTTGACAATCATCATTCCATCTAAAAGGCACATTCTTTCTCAGAAGTTTTCTCAAAGGGGCTGAGATCAGTGAAAATCCCTCGACAAACCTTCTGTAATAACCAACTCATCCTAAGAAACTCCATATTTCAGACACATTCTTCAGAGCCTCCCATTTGATTACTGCCTCTATCTTCTTTGAATCCACTTGAATACCTTACCCACTTACTATATGGCCCAAAAACATTACTTGATCCAACCAAAACTCACATTTATTAAATTTAGCATATAGTTATTTCTCCTTCATAATTTGTAATATCACTCTCAAGTGCTTAGCATGCTCTTCTCTACTCTTTGGATATACCAAAATGTTATCAATAAACATTATCACAAAGTGATCTAAGTAGGGTTGAAATACCTTATTCATCAATGCCATAAATGCAACTGGTGCAATAGTTAACCCAAACGGCATTACTAAAAATTCATAATGGCCATATCCGATCCTAAAAGCACTCTTCGGCACGTCAGCCTATGCTATCTTCAGTTGATAATGCCTAGACCTCAAGTCCAGCTTAGTGAATACCTGAGCTCCCTACAACTGATCAAAAAAATCATCGATTCTAGGCAATGGATATTTATTCTTCACTGTGACTTAATTTAGTTACCTATAATCAATGCACAGTCTCAACGTTCCATCTTTCTTCTTCACAAATAAGACTAGAGCTCCCTAGCGTCAGAAATTGGCTCTAATAAATCCCTTATCCAACAACTCCTGCAACTGGGTCTTCAGTTCCATAGGTGCCATCCTATATGGAGGAATTGATATAGGAGCAGTACTTGGAACAAGATCAATGGTAAACTCCGTCTCCCTTTCTGGAGGTAAACCCAGTAGTCCAGCAGGAAACACATCCAAGAAATCCTTAACAATAGGAATATCCTGAATGGTTAGTTCATTCCAGGTATCAACTACGTGTGCCAAATACGCCTCACATCCACCTCAGATTAATCTCAAAACACTCATGAACGAAATTAGTCAGGTTGGCACTGCATGACTAAATCCTTGAAACACCACTCTTGGCTGATTAGGGGATTCAAGAACTACCTCTTTAGTATAAGAGTTCATTATCGCCCTATGAGTAGTGAGCCAATCCACACCTAGAATAATATCTATTTCCTTTAACTACAATATAATCAAATCAGCTTCTAACTCTAATTGATCAATCCAAACTATACACCCCTTACATACCTCACTAATTATTGTGGTACTTTCTACTAGAGTACTTACCACTAAACCATGATTCAACAATTCTCTCTTACAATGCAGTCTAGATGCCAGATGTGGTGCGATGAATGAATGTGTAGATCATGGATCTACTAATGCAAATGCTTCGAAATTAAAAACATTCAACACACCTACTACTGGTTCTACATCTGGGGATTGTTGCGCCTTCTATCTGGTAATGGCATAGACCTTAGCCTGAGACTGCGGCTGATTACTCTGAACCTCGGTCCTGACACTAAGTCCTACTGATTTAGTTCTGCCTCTACCTATACCTCTATGTACAGATCCAATAGCTCTATTAAGTTGTACAGTTGTCTCTGTCATTGTTCCTCCTCACATTACAGACTATGATACCAAAGTCTCGAGACAATCTCTGATCTGATGCTTTACAGAGCCATAACAAAAACAAGCTCTCAATAACCTCCATTACTGACCACCATGCTTCTTACCACAATGTTCAGAATCAGGCATTTGTTGTGACTATCCTCTTAACATGGGTCCTCTACCCATACTAGTCTGAACAAACCCACCACCTGGTCTAAACCCTAATTGTCTCGCTCTAGTTCGAAATCGAGACGATCTATTCTAGCATTTACTGAAGCTTCTGCCAAAATTAGCCTGATATTCAACCTGCCTCTTCCCTCTAAACTTCTGTCTATACTCTTTCTGACCATCTTTTAACATCTTCTCAATTATGATTGAGACTGCTCGTAGTTCTATGCAACTACCCAAATTTGAAATAGCTAGCTTTGTTCTGATCTCCATGTTCAACCTGTCCTCAAATCGTCTACATTTCTTCCTCAGTTGGGGTCAATACAGTTGCACACCTTATTAACTCATTGAATCTTATCTCATACTCTGCCACTGTAAGTCTGCTTTGCTTCAGATCCATAAATTCTTTCATCTTTATGTCCAGATAAATCTTAGGCATATAATTCTCTCAAAACACCCTCAGAAAATCTTCCGAAGTCGAACTACAAGGTCTGGTGTTACTACCTGGAGCAGTCTTCTACCACTGGTACGCTGGGCCTTGTAGTAGTAGTCAGACTGTATAATCAAATATCTCATCAATCTCAAGTCCATGTGATCCAACACTCTTTCAGTTCTCTCTAACTACAAGTTTTCCTCAGCAGGGTCTTTACTTCAGCAGAGGTCCACAGGCCCCTGCTTTCTCAACTTATCGTATCTTCTTTCTTGCCTCTCCAGAATTCTCGAAGGCATTTGTGCAAACTCAGGTACAGGAGACTCCCTATTGGCTCCTACAGATTCTATGTCAGCTAACTCTCTAATTTGATCTCCTACAGTAGATGACCTATAACAAAAATAGTAGTGATTACTATCTGAATCTCTCACTCATTATCATGTATAAATGTCCTTATATGTCCCTATAGATGCCAATCCATCCGCTGATAGCAAAAACTGTTGCATCCCACTACCATAGAGTACATACCCAAACATCCAGAGGGTATTCAAGTATATATCCTATGACAATGGTATGCTAGATCAAATCTAATCTCTTAAATGGCATCATAAAGAAAACATTATACTTAAAAACCTCATCTCTTCATTGCATTCATTCATAAAAGTTTACATAGTAGACATTAATACCAATATTTACAACCTTTATACACAAGTTTTGATGACATATGTAAACTACTTAAAAACAACTACAGCTCCTCAAATTCTAGTTGACAGACCTTTGACTCATATCTAGTCTAAAATGTTCTTCTAGAAGATCTTAGAAATCTAGGTCTCCTATCTCGTACCTGAAAATATCAACGTTGCAATTTTGTTGAGTTTTACGAACTCAATAAGCGAACCATCATTAATGATCTCACTCCAGGAAAACACACAATTATCATACAACCAGCCAAATTCACAACATTTTCCATCACAATAAGACATAATGAATGTCTTACACATCTCATATATTCTTTCAAAATTTGTACAACCCAATCAATCACATTATCATGACATAGCACTTTAACATCACAACTTCAGAAAAGATTTCATAAGCATATATTTCATAATCATAAATATACAAATGCAGATGCAGAAGCATACGAGACTCCAGATTCATTAATATTTGTTGTGATTGAGTACCTTTCAGATACAGATATAGATACTGGCCCACTGGGCTCAATCAGATAGAGAAATCACATAGCAAAGCTCTACGAACAGCTGAGCTTATAGCTCTTTCAGATTGGCAACTCTGATCACAATGCCTTTATCTGAACGTGCATTTAATGAAATGTATCAAATAACAGAATATGGCATGAATAGCATTTGTATATGATGCACAGACAGAATCTTATATTCATTGGACCTCAGTCTGGCATTCAACTTTTGTTGAGTATTCAGAAATCAGTTGCAAAGAGATATAATTCAAATTTCAAATACAAATAGAACACATCCAATGCATTACTGAATATCAAACTCCTTGGACCTTTAAAGTCTAGAATTAACATACAGATCACAAACAGTTCACTAATTGGAAGTTAAACAAAATCAATCAATCAATCTTAGGATGACTCACAAATGCTCCTTTTAGCTTATTGCCTTGAAGTCGCGATAATGTCTGGAAGCGGTCACTTGACATGTTCCTTTATATGCAATCATATACATTTATATGTCACTCATGTGCATTTTCATAAAAATAATCATTCATAAATACATTTATGAATGTATCATGTATTATGCATGTTCAATGACAATTTCCTGAGTATGTTTCTTTAATACTTTTCATAAACAATTTACAACACCTTAAAAACATTTTTTTAATCCTTAATACCCTTTTTCACTTCAATCCTTTCATTCAACATCAATTCAATTCATTTAAGAACTCAATTAAACCTTAATACTTCATATAGAAGCATCTTATCCTTCATTAGTCCGAAAATCACCCAAAAAAAACTACCTTTACATTACTTACACGATCGCGACGTTCCTTCTTCTCTGCAGTCACGATCGTGCAGATGCACGGTCATGACATCCATTAATTTTTCAGTAGAGTCGCAATCGTGCAGCTACATGATCGCAACTTCCCTTATTTTTAGCAAGGGTCGTGATCGTGCAGATACACGATCACGCCCTACTATGTTTTTCTTCCTCCTTTCTTCTGTTTGTCCGAAACTCCCTTACATTTTAATACCAAGTTCACTCCCATTTTCTATATTACTACACCACAAACACAACATCATTCCATACTCATTCACATACCAATTTGTTTTCATAAAATTATCAAACTCTAATCAATTGATTAATCCTCTTCAATTACATAATATCATTAATGAAATCTATCCTTTTCCATAACATGATATCTAATTTATCAAACATTTCATTATCAAAATTCTATTATTTACAGTTGATGACCTCTTTATTTTTTTCAGTTTCAGTTCAGTAACATCAATATGCAGTTCAACAATTCATGATAGTTCATAAACCTTAAAACAATACCTATTCCATATTTTTCCATATCATATGTTCTACATTTGTTTCCAAATTTTCTTAAGCAGATTTCAGGTCAGATTTGTATGACCATTATGACATAGACAATGAGGTATTTAGACAATAGCTTCTACTAATAAAATGTTTCACAGTGTCTTAAGTGTCTAATGACATCAATTTCATGCATTCTGGTTCAGTATCATGCAAGTTATAGCCAAAATGCTACGGACTATTTTCATACCTTGATAGAACAAAATTCTCAACTTCAAGCCAAAATTCAAGCCTCTTAAGGATAAATTTCAAATTCAATTCCTTCTTGAAAAATGTATCCATATGGCTTTACTTTGCTCCAAATCAAATTCCATCTAATTTGGATATTCACAGATGAGGTTATGACCAAAATATAGATGTATGTTCAGTAAAATACTTTATATAACACACTCCATCACACTTCATATGACACTTTATGCACATTTTCATTTTGCCTCTATCACTGAAACTCTTCTTCCTACAACACCACTCATGCATGCATTCATTTATCATCCTACACCATTATTATTCATGTGTGTGTGTATGCTATATAATGCATGAAATGCATTTCTAAATTCTGAATAAACTCTCATATATATTATCCTAGGGTTGTAACCCTAATTATGGGATAATGGGATGTTGTAATCTCTCAATTTAAACTCAGAATCTGTATTCATCTTTATCTTCTCAATCAGTTTCACCATTTCAGGATCTTTACTCTGAGCTCTTCTAGTCCTATCATGCAACATCGGTCTCAACTTTAGTGTAGCTATCAATGCTTCATCTTGCCCCAATTTCAATTCAACATTCAATGCTCTTAATTGAACTAGGTCACGCAACCTCAATAATTGTATTTGAGCCACAATGCTATTGGATTTCCTGCTTAATGCATCAGCTGCCAAATTAGCTTCGCCAAGGTGATACTCAATTGTACAATCATAATCTTTCAACAACTCTATCCACACCTCTGTCTCATATTTAACTCTTTCTGACTCAATAGATATTTTAAACTTTCATAATCAATAAATACTTGAAAAGTTTCACCATATAAGTAGCATCTCCAAATCTTCAAAGCAAATACTACAACGGTAAGTTCTAAATCATATACCGAATAGTTCATCTCATGAGACCTTAATTGTCTCAATACATAGGCTATCACTTTGCCATACTGCATCAACACACATCCCAATCCTTGATGCGAAGCATCACTGTATACTACATAACCACCAGTTCACGAAGGAATAGTCAACAATAGTGCTATAGTCAACTGATGTTTCAGTTCCTCAAAAATTCTTTGACAATCATCATTCCATCTAAAAGGTACATTCTTTCTCAGAAGTTTTGCTAAAGGATCTGAGATCAGTGAAAACCCCTCGTCAAAACTTCTGTAATAACCAGCTAATTCTAAGAAACTCCGGATCTCAATCACATTTCTTGGAGCTTCCTACTTCATCACTACTTCTATTTTCTTCGGGTGTACTTGTATGCCATGTCTAGATACAATATGACTTAAGAATATTACTTGATCAAGTAAAAATTCACATTTACTGAACTTGACATACAACTGTTTCCCCCTTATTATCTGTAGAACCGACCTTAGGTGTTCTTCATGTTCCTCTCTACCCTTCGAATACACCAAAATATCATCAATAAACACAATCACAAAGTGATCTAAATAAGGTTGAAATACCTTATTCATCAAGGCCGTAAAAGCTACCGGGGTATTAGTCAATCTAAACAGCATCACCTAAAACTCAAAGTGCCCATATCTTGTTCTAAATGCACTCTTTGGTACATCAGCCTCAGCTATTTTCAACTGATAACATCCTGATCTCAGCTCTAACTTTGTGAATACCTCAGCTCCCTATAATTGATCAAGTAAATCATCAATCCTCGGTAACGGGTACTTATTCTTAACTGTTACCCAATTTAACTGTCGATAATCAATACACAACCTTAGTATCCCATCCTTCTTTTTTACAAACAATACCGGAGCTTCCCAAGGTGACACACCGGGTCTAATAAAACCCTTTTCCAATAACTCCTGTAATTAGGTCTTCAGTTCCTTCAGTTCTACAGGTGCCATCCTATATAAAGGAATTGATATAGGAGCGGTACCTGGAATAAGATCAATTGAAAACTTTGTCTCCCTTTTTGGGGGTAAACCCGATAGTTCAGTAGGAAACACATCCAGGAATTCCATAACAATAGGAATATCCTGAATGGTTAGTTCCTTCCGGGTATCAACTACGTGGGCCAAATATGCCTCACATCCACCTCAGATTAATCTCAAAGCATTCATGAATGAAATTAGTCAGGCTGGTACTGCCTGACTAACTCCTCGAAACACCACTCTTGGCTGATTAG
>JAOTAY010038726.1:0-22594 GCA_025629805.1 Erythroxylum baracoense
TGCCGAACTGCGTTAACAAATCTTGGTGTTGATTTATTTTTGGTTCTTTTAATTTTTCTGATTTTATTTGTTTGCTATGAACAAATTGAAAAGTTTGCAAAACGAGTACGCTCCTTGGGTTTTTCACATACGTTATGCTGTTTTATTAGGGTTGGAGCACCCTTTTTTCGTTACAATGTTTTAATTTTGTGTCATTTAATCTTGTTTACATATTTATGTACACCTTATGTAAGTGTGTGAATAAGATTTAATGAAATAGAGTAAGAATTGATTAATCGAAACAAAGGATCTAATCTCGTTTTATTAAGGCTATATGATGCTTAGAGAATTGTTAAGTAATTGTTCCAAGTATATTTGATATTGTAGGTTGTTAGACGGACTATTTGATATTTCAATTAAGAAGATATAATTAAAAATTCATTAATAAAAATAAGTTTGGAGTTTGATTTGTTTATATTTTTATTTTTAAATCTTGTAGATAAAATGCTTACACTTTATTACGACAAACATTAAGTTAAGATAAAAAATTGAGAAATTAGCTGTAATCAAATAGAAAAAAATAAATTTTTATATTTTTTCGATCGAATTTCTCTAATTGAATAATTTGAAAAACATGTGTTACGGGTAAAAGAATTAAATCGTGTCTGGTTCGGATTCTTACAATTTTTTTAATTGCAACTGTTAATGTGTTAAGTCTCTAATTGTATTAACAAAATATAGAAAAAGAACTTAAAACAATTTGAGAGGAAAAGACACCATTGCTAACTCCCTTATGTCTTTTTCCTATTTATAAAAACAATCACTAAGATTTTTTCTTATTAAAATTAAATTTCTTAATTATAGACTTTAATTATAAGTTTAATTTAATTTTAATAAAAACTAAATATTTCATAATTGATTCCTGAAGCTTATTAAATTTAACGATTAATTTCAACATAATTTAAATTAAATTTTCTCTTTTAAACTGCTTTTATGTGTGACTTATTAAGTTTTTAATATATTGACAATATTTATAAATTATAATTATTTCATAATTAGTATCAAATAAATTAAAAATTTTAATTTATATTTATTTCTCCAATTAAATAATTTATAGTTATAGATTAAGACTAATGTCTAGTAATATGTTATGACCATTCAAATATTATGAATTTTAAAGTGGTTTGCCTCAACTTATTTATTCATGGTTATGACGTATAATTTAATATTTTTTTATTCAACATTTTATTTGGACATAAAGTATGAAATTAATTTCTACTCTATTTAAATCCAATCATGTTTGTTCTTGCTAATTAGTAATTAATTTGTAATTGAGATTTAAAAATACCTTTTCAAATCTTAATTTAATCTAACTAGACAATTCCTAAATTATTACTAATTAAGAATAGTGAAATATTTTTCCTAATTATTTTAGAATGACAAACCTTTTATTAACTTATCCAATTATCTCTATTTAGTTCATTCTAAATCCAAACACTATCGATTAAGCTATCTTAAATAGAAAATGTCATAAGTAGCATAAAAACATAATAATTCTTTCATGTGATACTTTGGTAATCTTAAGTATAAGGATCAATTTTAAAATGATCATAATGAGGAAATTCACAAACACATAAGTAATATTCCATTTGGGATCATTATAAGTGGGTTACTTTAATGAACTTATTCTCTAATAAGCATATATACATTTGTTTAAATACTTATGTAATGTGATTTATGAGATTAATTACTTTCTTCATAAGAAAGAAATATAGCACGCTTATCATAACTCTAATTGCACATTTATTATTTTAGAAAATTTACCTTTAATATTAAAGCATCAAATATAATTGATGAAATATAAAAGGACAAAGAGTACCTTGATATGAATGGATTTTGCTATATTTTTATATGTTATTTCATTTGAGTTTATTCCTATTTTTTTGAGTTTAATTGCTCATTTTGTGTTCCTATTGATTTTACATGTAGATTTAATGATAAAATACAAATACAAGATTAAATCATGAAATTTTGAAGCCATTAGAAGCACCAAAGAGACTGTCCAAAACGTCAGCCCATGAAGAAAGCGTAGTAGCGTGAAGAGAAGCGGAAACGACGACGCAAGAAAGAGTAAAACGCAGTTGACGTTCACGTAGACGTCCTGCATAACATAAACAGTGTCTGCGTTTCATGCAGATGACGTCTTCGTAACGCATACAAGAGCTACGTTGTGAAAGGCAAAGTTTTAAGCGTGAACAAAGACCGAAAACCCTAAGACTTAATTCGTCCCATCTGTTACGGTATAAGGGAGGGTGGCAGCAAAAATAAAAAGAGGAGGTTGGCGTTAGAGAAAACAGGAGAGCAGAGGTGAGTAACATGAATAGATGGATAAACCTTAATGTTTATTTGCCACTTCGATGAACAGTAGATAGGAATAAGAAATTTAGCAGTGAAGGAGAATTATAGGGTTTTCGGTAGGGTTATAAGTATGGGGGTTGAAGCATTTTTTCGGGAGAGACTGATGGAGGACTAAACGTCCCGATGCCAGTTCGAAGGTAACATCGACGCCGACGACCCGGATTAAGTGTATTTTCGATTTTTATTGTTTCTTTCTCTCATTAGAAATTGATTGTATTATCATATGTTAATTGATTTGGGTTTTGTGCATGGATAATCAGATTTTCGTTATTGTTCGATTATTTGTGTATGAACCCATAGGGTATTATGAAAGGATGATTTTAATGTGTTCATTGAATCGTTTAATTGCATACCCATTGCTAGAATTTCGATATAAATCGTAATTGTTATGTTGAAATTCATATGTAGCGACTAATGATTCGTAATCATTAGGGATAACATGACCTAGGTTAAATAACGTATCGTATGTGGTTGTTGCCTTGATTAATCGGTTTTCCTAATTCGTAATACTACTGCTTAATTAAATCTAGAGATCGTATCCTAGGTTATTTGATGGTTAAGTTTAATTAATGATCGTATCTTGATTAAACAAAACCTAAGAAAAAACTCAGGTTAATTATTAACCCACGATTAATAGTTGCTAGGAGATGTTTGAGAACAACAAATCGTTGAATTATGCTTAATTAGGGTGTAGGTCGAGATTGAACCAAATAATTGGATCCTTACGGAATTCCCCAATTTTACGATTTTTCGTATATTTTCTTTAATTTGTTTTTATTAGTTAGTTTCATTTTATTTTCTTATTCCAAACTCCCCTATTTTTTCTAAACACCGATTAATTTCATTTCATAAGCTAACCGAACACTCTCTGTGGGATCGACCTAGACTCACTACTGCTACAATAGTAGTCTAGTTATTTTATTTTGACTAGCGTTACGACGCGCTGTCATGCCTTTATTAGATAAAATAATAATTTCATACATTAAATGACAACCAACTGATTGGCTGTAAGAGTTTAAACTAATAACCTCCCACTGATACTAGAGACAATCGCTTATATATCTACTACTATATTCATCCATATCTCGATCATGTCTCTTTTGAGACAACAATTTAGTTAGGGGATCTACAATATTCTCTTCAGTAGAAACTTGTTCTAACGCAATGCCTTTCCACTCTACTATCTCCTTAATCAAGTGAATCTTTTTTAGTACACTATTAGACTGTTAATGAAACCTTGGTTCCTTTGCCTGTGCAATAGTGTCATTGTTGTTATGGATATAACATTATTAGCTTTACAATACTAGGAACCACTCCAAGTTTGGTGATGAACTTCTGAATCTAAAATGCTTCTTTTACTACCTCTAACATAGAAGTACACTCTGCTTCAGTTATAGAACCTATGATGGTTGGTTGAAACTTTTTCATCTTACCATTCCACCATTCAGAGTAAATATATACACTGACTGTGACCTACTATCATTAGAATAAGACTAACAATTAGCATTGAATACCCCTAAATTCTTAATTTAAGTCCTCTATAGACCAATAAAACATCTTTAATTCTTATTTAGTAATTTGAAATATTTTTCATGACTATCTAATTACCATCACTAGGATTATTAATTGGGTGTTGATGTGTGTAAGTTTTAATAATACCCTCGATAATTCGCAAGTGCATGGTTTGTTAGCGTAGTCCTAAGGTGTCGATCTCACTAAGAGGGATAATCTAATTCTAAAATCTAAAGCCAGTATAAATCACATAAATTCAAAATATAAAGAAACTAAAATGAGAATTCAATTCAATCAATCAAATTAAGAATCGAACATGACAATATTAATTATTCAGCAGTTGCAACACACACTCAAGAATCAACCTAAGGCAATTGCCAAATGAGAGAAAGGAAATTTTACCTATCTTTAACGCTAACCTAACTGATTATAAATTACCGTATTATTGGTTCTAGACAATCTTAGGGTTGATTACTCTCTCTCGAGTTATAATCATTAACCCTAAATCCTGAACCTTAATCAGATTATGGAAGTTGCAATCTCTCAATTAACAACCTATCCAAAACCCTAATTAGTTCTAAAGTTGTCTAATAAACTATCGGAACCCTATGCAAGATCTCTCTTCGCACAATTTACCGATTTGATTTAATTCTTGTTCTATTAAATCACCTAACTCTCGTTAGCCCAATTTAATTCTTTTTTATTTGATTCACCCTCTTAATTTATTATCAAATTATACAATCATATAATTAAATCACGATAAATCTAATAACATATAAACAATCAAATTTCATTAATTCAAAGATAAAACTCTGAAGGTGAGTTTAAAACATCTTCAACATTAAAAAATCCTATCATCAATTGTTATTCCAATTTTAAACAATAATAAAACTAAAAATAAACAAGAAATTTGATTTGAACGGATGATGGAAGGTAGCGACGTCGAGAAACTCCTGATCCTGGAAGTATGTCGAGTCACCTTCTTCTCCTCTTCTCTTTTCCTCCTGCTCTTTCTCGATCTCTCGATGAATTCTCTCTAGGGTTTCTCAAAAGTGGCTGATGCAAAAGCTTCCTCTGTCTCTTTGTCTTGTTCTTTAAATATCCTTTGTGTTCCAAGCAACCTTAGGTTTTTTCAGGGTCCAAAAGGTTCGAAAAACCCCTCAAAACTTGACCTGTTTGAGTGTCTGCATATCTGCCCAACGAAGGCCACAATTGTAGGCCACATTCAAGCCTTCTATCACTATCGTTGCATGTAGGCCACGATCGTGGGCCATGTCCTGGGCTTTTGTCCCGATTGTGGCCAGTTGTGCCAAGATCGTGGGCCGTTGTTTCAGCCTGAATGTCTTCGAAACTTCTTCGTTCTTCGATGTTGACCCTGAAATACTAACAAACACATCAAAGTACCTCAAAAACATAATATTTAAAATCAAAGGCTTGTACTAACTCATAAAACACTTAACACATAAATAATTAACAAACTAGCACAATTCTAACCTAAACACATACTAAACGATTGAATTAACAATAAAATACATATCAAACTAAGCCTAAAACATGATGCAATTTACATTTATCAACATCCCCACACTTAAACATTTGCTTGTCCTCAAGAAAACAAAATAACAAACACATAAAATCACAAAGCCCATAATGCAATAATGAGACAATAGCTTCACCTTTATAAAATAAATTTAATTTTAAACACAATCATTCAAGTTATTTCAAATCATTAACATGCAAAATCTGCATCTAAAGGCTCTGGATTAAACATACATATTAATTAAAACCCAAATGTCAAGTTACTCACCCTTTTCAATTGTACACACACATTAATAATTCTTTGGTCATTCAAGCTCTGTAACTACTCCTAAGTACATTTTCATGAAAAGTCAAGCTATTTACAAGTTCGGTAGGTTTTATTAAGAAACACATTTTTTAATTTATTTTTTAAAATTTATTTAATATTTTGTAGACATAGACCTAGTCTTTTACTCGAAGGCAAACATTGGTGATGAATGTCGATCCGATTACTCGACCAAGTCATGTTTTTATTGAGCTGTTTGGTTGAAATGTCATTATAGCCTTTTGATACGGAGACACTCATTTGTGATATGTGTCGATTCGGTTATGAGTGATACGTGTCGATATGGTTACTTAGCTATATCACGTTCTCAACTGGCGACTAGCTCTATTTATAACCCAAAGGCCAATGAAATAGTTATTTATTTAAAATTAACCAACATTTTTTATTGCCTACCTTGTTACTTTAGCTACTCATTTTCATAAAAAATACTAGCAGAGCTACTTTAGTCGAAAGACCTAAAACTGTGAATGAATGTGACAATTTAGAGGGTGAAGAACTCACACTAAATCCTAATTAACTTACATATTTAGCTAAAGAACCTAATTCACTAATTTTTGCGAGCTAATGTCTCTTCATAACCTGATAGACTATATTCAAATCAATTTCAATCCATCTAAACCATTGACACTTTGACACAATTCACAAAATGCAACCTAACAAACTATTATACAATATACAAAATTCACATTCAAAGCAAAACATATAACCCTCTCCACACTTGAATAACATATTGTTCTCAATGGGAGAAGGAGGCAAACAAATATGCATGGAAAAAAGAAACATAAATTAAAGTGAAAATAAAAATAAAATAAAGGTTAAATTTAAAAAGAAAAGGGTTAGAAACAAAGCCCCACGGTGATGAAGGCGAGGATGGTGTCGGAGGTGGCAGTTGGATGCCTTGAGCCTCGAAGTAACGATGGATACGACATATATCTCGGCTTTGACATCATTGTGTTCGAACCATCTCCTTCATTCTTTAAAATTTCTCTGCAAGTGTATCTGTAATTACTTTGGTATTGCAGAGACTATATTGAGCACTTTCTTCCAGCCCAGTTCATCTGTGTCTTCTTCCTCCTCAAACTCCTTGTTGGTCGAATCCTCTTCTTCTTGTTGTTGAGCTTTTGAACTTACTTGACTGTTCCTGATCTTGACATGTGTCTCGGCACTAATATCCTGAAGTTCCATATTATGGGAATTCAAGATTTTAGCTCACCACAGATGATGATGGTTCATAAATTCAGGATAGTAGATCGTGAATCCGTTACACTCAACTCTATAGTAATCAACTATGGCTAAAACCAAGTAACCCATTCCTAAGTTATTTCTCTTCTTACGTCGAGTAGCAATAATTGCATTAAATATATGAGTGTTTGTGCAAACTGGGATGCTATGGTCTATGCACCACAACAGGAAAAGTTCCTTCGTCAAACACTTATTAGTTTTCATTTTGTCAAAAACAGTTTGACATATGAATTTGTGCAACAACAAGTATTCGTGGCTCCTAATGATGTTGTTGTGTGAATTCTTAGTTTCGAAATGCTCCAACCCTATTAGTTCAGTCTAGTGGGGGCTGACATGGAAATCATCGTGCTGATCCACTACGAACGATTTGGGAAAACTACAAATTTCATACAAATTCTCATAATTAAGCTTATAAGGTTGTCCCCGCAACCTAAACCATAATTCCCTAGGTTTATTAGATTCCATCTGAAGGGATGTAAAAAATTCTAAGGTAAGTTCTTCGTAAATTAGGTATTGAAATTGAATAAACTATCTCCATTGAATTATGTCTGCTAAATTTTCAACCTTGTCTCTTAATTCTAGTATATCTAAAGTCTCAAAATGAAAATACTTGGGAACCATAATTTGCTTATTGTGAAGAGAGGGAAAGTGGTTACCTTCCTCATATGAGACGATAGGGAAACGTACTCTCTAATCAGCTGCCCTATTCCTTCGCCCTTGTCCCGAGAATTGGTTTCGTCCCAATGATTGATCGTGCTTTACTGACTGCTTAATGCGTGGTATATTGACTTTCAAGTAGGTAGAAGTTGGAAGAGACAGGAAGTTTGGAATTTGGTTAGAGAGAAGTGAGAGTGTTTGAAGATTCTAACTTAGAGAGATAAAGTTAAAATGAAAGTGAATGAAAAAATGAAGTGTGACATGAATATATAGGTGAAGGAAGGGTAAAATGGTAAAAATTAGTTGAAATTCACATGGGCTGTTTTACCCTGCCGCAAGTCATTTATGATTTTTCTCTTCTTTTGTCCTTCAACATATTCCCGAGATCACTTCTTAACTCTTTATAGCTTTTTCACCTCTTTTTTAGTTACTTCATCGATCATCTAATTCATGTCGAAGTCTTATACCTTCCTGATTTTATTTGTAAATGAAATAACCTAACTACAAAATTCAAACTATCTAAAACTCAAAGGAAATAACATGGAATTAACAATCTATAAGTTGCCTCCTATGCAGTGCTTCTTTTAAGGTTAATAACTCGATGCTCTTCTTGTGCTTAAGATGGTTCAAATGAATAGTGCAATGGTAGCGCAATCATTGATCTTACCATTTGCACATGAGCTACCATGCTTTAGGTTCCCCCTTCCTTCTGCTTCACCTTCTTTCACTTTCTCCTCCACGATCGTTTCATTCTAAACCCTTTCCTAGGATCCTCAATATCTTCTCATTGTCCTTGAGGTTCGGTTTCTTTGATGTTAATTAGAAGTAAGGGAGAACTATTATCTTTCTTCGACACAGTAAAGGTTATTTGGTGCTCTCTGACTCTCAGAGTTAGTTCACCCCCATCAACATCAATTATGGAGTAAGCAGTAGCTAAAAATGGTCGTCCAAAGGCCATAGGGGTTTCTACATCTTCTTCAATATCCAACATAAAGAAGTCTATGGGGAAGACATCCTTAATAATCCCCTTCGATCGATGAACTATTCTGTCCACCGTCTTCACTAGCATCTTTGTGGGTTCTAACTCTTCTAACCCTAATTTTTGACTAAAAGTATAGGGCATCATATTGATACTCGCTCCTAAATCTTTGAATGCCTTGTTTATTTTGACTTCATTGATACTGCAAGGAATGTAAAAATCACCTGAGTCCTCTTTCTCTGTGTTATATTAAGGTTTTCTTCTGCTTTGCGCTCCTTAACCTTCTTCTTGTTTGATTCCTTTAGTGTTAACCTTATTTGTAGATGTTCTATTATGTCCTCAACCTTGTTTAATTCAATCTCCTTAGAATTCCTCATTGCCATACTTGAAATTAACTTCCGCTGAGCTAGAATAAGGTACAGAAATTCAGGTCGAGGTTCTTCAATTGGCTCGATTATGAGTTCACTTGGAAGGAATTTTGTAATTACTTGTCCTTCTCCCTTATCTCCGTCTTCTTTCGTATGTTTGAGTTTCTTTTACTGAGTCTGAGTAATGGCTATGATCCGTTCCTTTGGGTTAGACTCGGTATTGATTGGAAGGGTTCCTGCATTTCGAGTATAAATTGCCTCCGCTAGTCGACCTACTTGGACCTCTAAATTATGTATTGAAGAGGTGTGGTTTTAGGTGACTTTGCTCGAACTTGCCTTCAAGCATCCTACGTGCATCCTCCATACCTCCAAGTTTATCTAAAATCCTATCCAACTTGGATTCCATTGAGTTCGGTTTATCTTGTTGGAAGCCTGGTTGTCTTTGAGGTCATTGTCCTCTAGCATTGTTCATCCATGAGAAGTTAGGGTGATTCTTCCACCCATGGTTGTATATGTTGCAGTAGGGATTGTTTCCCCCTTCTCGTCCATATTGAGCTCCCATATAATTAACTTACTCCGGATCGCTTTCCTTAATCAAGAAACAGTCCAGTGTATCATGATCCATCTGTCTACAGAGTTCTCACTTTAGTTGCACGACTTTTACCAAAGCTAAAGACGAAGCCTTCATGTTGTTGAGTTGTCGAGTTAAGTTGTCAATTTTAGCTTGCATCTCCATCATTTGATCAACAACTATAATTACTTTTTGTTCTCATAAAATAGTGGTTTGTATAATCCGCTTGTTCTTCCATAGGCAGCTATTACTTGTAATCTCCTTTATCAACTCTTATGCTTCATCTACCGTCTTTCTCATCAGTGATCCTTTTGAAGCTGCGTCATTCGTGCCTCTTGTACGTAGGGTTACTCCATTATAGAATGTTTCCAACAAGAATTCTTTAGGTAAGTTATGGTGTGGGCATTTCTGTTACAAATCCTTGTATCTTTCCTACGCTTCACATATCGATTCCCTGTCACTTTGTTGGGTAATCTACTTGATAATCTTTGTGGTCTTAGTAAGAGGAAAATACTTGTCTAAAAAGACACGAACTAGTTGATCCCAAGTTATGACATTGGTTGGGTTGAGAGAATGATACTAGGCCTTTGCTCTATCTCTTAAGGTAAAAGGAAAGAGCCTAATTCTTACCGCATCCTTCTACATTTGATGGTACCAAAAGGTATCACAAATTTCAAGGAAGTTCACTATATGTGCGTTGGGATCTTCATTCGTTAGTCCATAGAATTGCATGTTATGTTGAAGCATGTTTAGGAGGGCTGGTTTAATTTTAAAAGAGGCTGCTTGTATGAGTGGTCTAGCTACTCGTTGGTTAGCTGCATTGAACCCTAGTCTCATGAAATCCACAAGGGTTCTTTTTTGATGTCCTTGGTTTGCTCGGTGGTCCAAATCTTGCTGAAATTCATCCGCCATTGTTGCTTTTGCGATTTCTTCTTCTTCTTCACACTGAGCTTTTTTAATGGATCATTCTAATCGAGTGATGTCTAACTCTAAGGTTTCAGCTGCTCGACTTGAACTTCTCATGACTCTTGTGTTAATGCAACAACACAAATTCAGAAATAGAAAGAAAAAAAGAACAAAAAATAAAAATAACTAAAATGCCTTAAATTAAAGAATTAAACTAATTGTTTCCCCGACAACGGCTCCAAAAACTAGATCGGGTGTTGATGTGTGTAAGTTTTAATAATACCCTCAATAATCTGTAAGCACATGGTTTGTTAGCGTAGTACCTAAAATGTCGATCTCAAGAGGAGGGATAATTTATTCCTAAAATCTAAGGCCATAACAAATCGCAGAAATTCAAAATATAACGAAACTAAAATAAGAATTCAATTCAATCAATCAAATTAAGAATTGAACACGACAATATTAATTATTCAGTAGTTGCAACACACACCCAAGAATCAGCCTAAGGCAATTACTAAATGAGAGAAAGGGAATTTTACCTATTCTTAAAGCTAACCTAACTGATGATGAATTACCAGATTATTGGTTCTAGATAATCCTAGAGTTGATTACTCTCTCTCGAATTATAACCATTAACCCTAAATCATAAACTCTAATCAGATTATGGAAGTAACAATCTCTCAATTAACAACCTATCCAAAACCCTAATTAGTTCTGAAGTTGTCTAATAAACTATCGAAACCTATGCAAGATCTTTCTTCGCACAATTTACTGATTTGATTTAATTCTTATTCTATTAAATCATCTAACTCTCGTTAGCCCAATTTAATTATTTTTCATTCGATTCACCCTCTTAGTTTATTATCAAATTATGTAATCGCATAATTAAATCACAATAAGTCCAATAAAACATAAACAATCAGATTTCATTAATTCAATGAGTTTAGAACATCTTCAATATTCAAAAATCCTATCATCAACTGTTATTCCAATTTTATACAATAATAAAATTGAAAATAAATAGGAAATGTGATTTAAACGGATGATGGGAGGCAACGATATTGGGAAACTCCTGATCTAGGAAGTTGTCGAGTCAGCTTCTTCTCTTCTCTCTTCCTTCCTCGCTTTCTTGATCTCTCGATGAATTCTCTCTAGGCTTTCTCAAAAGTAGCTAATGAAAAAGCTTTCTTTGCCTCTTTATTTTGTTCTTTAAATATCCTTTGTGTTTTGAGTAACCCTAGGATTTTTTCGAGGTCCTAAAGGTCTACAAAACCTCTCAGAACTTGACGATTTTTAGTATCTGCGTGTTTGCCCAACGCAGGCCACGATCGTGGGCCACATTCGAGGTTTCTGTCATGATCGTGGCATACAGGCCATAATCGTGGGCCATGTTTTGGGCTTTTGTCATGTTCATTGAACATTGTTTTAGCCTGAATGTCTCCGAAACTTCTCTGTTCTTCGATGTTGATACTGAAACACTAACAAACACACCAAGGTACCTCAAAAATATATTATTTAAACTCAAAGACTTGTACTAAATCATAAAACACTTAAAACATAAATAATTTGCAAACTAACACAATTCTACCCTAAACATATACTAAACGATTGAATTAACAATTAAATATATATCAAACTAAGCCTAAAACATGATGCAATTTACAGTTAACAATTATCTTCAAATTATTTTTTATGCTCAAAGCATAAGAGACATCTGGTTTAGTACATAGCACTATAAACATGATATATCATAATTTATTTTATCCATCTTTCTGTATCTTTGGACATATACTTAATGAGAGAATTTTCCATGATAAACCTCTTTAGCACTTTATCTATGTATATGGATTGGAGTAAGCTAAGCAACCTCTTTAATCTATCTCTGCAGATCTTTATTCTTTGAATATATATTTCATTTCCCATAGCCTTCATAGAGAAGTTCTTAGACAACCGAATCTTTATAGATTGAAGTATTTATGCATTGTTTCCTATCAATATTATGTTGTCCACATATAATAGTAAAAAATTGACTACGCTCATGCTAACATTCTTTTAGACATATGTTTTATCCAAATTTTTGATAAAATTAAACTCTTCGATTGTCTCATCAAAAAAGATGTTCCAACTCTGTGATGCTTGGTTTATTCCATAAATAAACTTACAACTCGCATACTTGATTAAGAAACCTCTTGGATTAAAAACCTTCAGGTTATATCATATATACATCCTCAAGAAAATTCCTATGAAGAAATGACATCCATTTTTTAGATTTCATAATCATGATATGTGGCTATAACTAATAAGATCCTTATAGACTTAAGCATCGCTACTGATGAAAAGGTTTTATTAAAATTGATTCTTTGATTTTGTTTATAACCTTTAGCTACTAGCCTTGCTTTATAGATGTGCACATTACCATCTATGTCAGATTTTTTTTACCATCTATGTCAAATTTTTTTCTTAAAAATTCACTTGTATCTAATAAGCACAATACCATCAGTATTATCTAACAAAGTTCATACTTAGTTAGCGTATATGGATTCCATTTCAAATATCATAGCTTTATACCTTTATAAAAAGCACATAATATATTGCTTTATTAAAAGTAGTAGCCTCATCATCCATGAGCAATACATTATCTCTCTCTTTTAATGTGTAGATCTAGTTTAATGGGGATATGATGTATCTTATTAGTGCATCGCAGATTATGTCTCTTGAACCTTTGGTTACACATAATATGTATCAACTTGAGGTTCCTATTCCATTTAGATGTGAATTTGTAGTTCTTGAAATTCCACCTTACTCCCATTATTTTCTTGAGAATTAATTATAGTTTTAGGAATATGGAATTTTTTAGACAAACAACTTTTGTTCAAGATGATGGTAAATTGATATCTGATACTCGCTTTTGAATAAGCCACAAATTTGCTTTTATTTGAGTTAGTTTGAAGCTTATCAGATGCTGCTCACTTCACATAAGCACACATCCCTAAATCTTTACCTGTGAGAACTTTGGTTTACTACCAATTTATATTTCATATGGTGTCATGTCTATTGAATTGGATGAAAATATATTCAGAAGGCAAGGAATAGTTTTAATGTCATATCCCTAAAAGGAGATAGGAAGAACTTCATAATTCGTCACAAAACATACCATATATTGGTGTATGATTTCTTCTCTCAGACAATCCATTATGTTGTGGGGTTCTAAGTGGAGCCTATTATGAGATAATCCGATTCTCTTTTAAGTAACTAAGAAACTCATTGTCTAATTACTTATTACCTCAATCAGATCTAATTGTCTTAATACTTTTAACAGTTTGTTTCTTATTATCAAATTTAAATTCTTTGAACTTTTTACATATGATTTAGGCTTTTTTTATTAAATAAATATAACCATACTTGGAATGATCATCTATAAATGTAATGAAATCTTCGTACCCACCTTTAGTGCAAGTAGACATAGGGCTACATACATTTGAATGTATAAGCTCTAGTAACTAACTCATACTCTCTCTCTCTCTCCACTAAAGGTAGTTTGGTCATCTTTCCTAATAAACAAGATTCATAAGTTTTATATGATTCATAATTAAAAGGATTAAAATATCCTTCTTTGTGTAATTTTGTGATTCTAGTTTTGTTGATATGATCTAACTTACATTACAATAAATAAGATGAATTTTAGTCACTTAACTTTCTTTTTTTGTTATTTATGTTAAGGGATGACCTTTTAAGATCTAATTCCTACAAAATATTTGCAAGTAACCCAGATCCACAATAATTATCATCTTTATAGAAAGAATAAATTTTGTTCTTAATAATAAAGATATATCCATTCAAATCTAAATAATAAAATGAAAATAATCTTTTTCAATAGTGACTGGACTATAATAACAATTATTTAATTCTAGTACAAGGCTAGAATACAAAGTGAATCTATAAGTTCTTACAACTAATGAAACAATCCATGTGCTGTTACTAACTTAAATGTCCACTTTGTCTTTGCTCAATGATTTACTCATTGTTAACATTTGCATGTTGTGGTAAAAATGAGAGCCACATTCACTATCTAATACCCAAGAATGTGGAACAAAAATAGAAAGATCGATCTCAATCATAGACATAATTGAAGAAGTCGATTCCTTAAGCTTCTTATCTTTTAGGCTAACAAGATAAGATTTGCAATTTCTCTTCCAATGTCCAACGACTCCATAATAAAAGCAATTGAATAAAAAAGATGTGTCATTTCCTGAATTACTGAATATGCTCAAGACTGTAAATGGATGCATTAAGAAGGAACCAATTCTATTTTTCCATCTGGATTCTTCCAAGAGTAAGAAAAATAGATTAAAAAGAATAAGAACAAGAAAAATGAGGAACCTTAGTATATCCCAATACCAATAGAAAACTTTTCATGTATCTCCTAATATCATCCTTACTTTAGTCTTTACCCCTTCATACATATCCTTAATCACCTGTATATATAGGTCATAGGAACTCTTTTAACCTCTAAATACCTCCATATGATTTCCCTAGGTATCTTGTCATATACCTTCTCTAAATCAACAAAAATATGTGCAAATTACTTTGTCTTTCCCTGTAATATTCCATTAATCTTCTAAACAAATAAAAATAAAAATAAAAAAGAATAAGATAAATACATTTAGTTTGATAAATATAAACAATAAGATAATGAATAAATTTAGATATAGTAAGCAAAATGATATTATGATGCTAATTATCCTTAAGAATATGAAAAGTAAAATCAAAACAGGATCAATAATAAAATCAAAACCTACTATCAATAAGGGTACAACTTGAAAAACACTAATTTGACTATAATAAATTCCCTTTTCATTTAATATTTATCTAATTCCTAATTCATACTACTTTGCACATGAATTATATGAAGTTTCACTAATTGAAATGCCTTTTCTCTATCCTAGAGTGCTTTATACACTGCCAATATTTTATTATCACCCATTATATAAGGTATTTGTAGAGGTGGTGAGTCTTTATATGGTTCTTTGAAAGATGTCACATGTATAGCTGAATGATAGCTTATATTGTACTATCATTTTGACAATAATAGCCATTACATCCATTTATGAGGATAATTTCTCTTTAATCACCTAAAAAAATTCTCCAAGGTTTTGTGTACAACCTCCATATGACAGTCAATTTTTAAGAGATAAGCTATTAAAATTGCGAGCTTACACCATAAATTTTAAAAGTTTCATATTGAAATACATTTATGAAAATATGACCTCCATTGCCTATGGATGTATGAGGCATCCCAGATAACTTATATACTTGATGTACAAATAACATGACCACAAGTATTGTTAAAAAGGGGGTTAAATAATGCTATAAAATGCATATATTTACTAAAGAGGCATGATGTTTTCATAATAAATTGCTTCCCTTTAGATTTCAGTAACCCTTTAATGAAATCCATGTTAACCTTCATCCATATGGTTAAGGCTTAATAACTTAAGAAAAGCTAAGGTCTCGTATTTATTATATTAACAAATGCCATACTTCTTAATGAATTGTTTTTTATGAAAACAATATGAAAGTAATAATGGTTATGCACAAATCAAGATATATCTCATGAAGACATTAGAGAAAAGATAGAGTTCAAGTCATTTAAGTGAAGAACAAAATCAAGAATAAGGAAGAACAAAATAAACAAATTTATAAATGAATATGTAATGTTTACAGTACTTCTCATTTAATCAACTTGATATTTTAGAGATTTATCATATATAATCACATCATCATTTTAACTCATTGAATGAATCTTTTCAATCATCAAGGGGTGTTAAGATTTTGATCTCAAACAACACTTTTGATCTTTAAAAAAATTCTTTGAAGAACATTTGAAGAAGTGTTTAAGTCAATTTCTCATTAAGAAATTTAGGTTGAACATTTGAAGATGTTGAAATTATAATTTTATATACATTTATCAACCTACATAGGTTAGTGGTTGGGCAATGTATGTTAAAGTTGAGAGTTTGTATGAAAATTGGTTTGTGCATTGGACATTGATCAACCAATATGCAAACAGTGGTTAATTAATAACAAAAACTAGTTATAATAGCTTATTCTTATTTATAATGGCTAGTTTGATCCCCAAATCCTATAAATATATGTATTTCTATTTTTAAACATAAAATAATATTTATATGTCTTATATAAACATCTGTAAAAAAATTTCAAAGAAATTCAAGTATTCATTTTTTAAAGTGAACGATCCTTCAAAGTTAATAAAGTGATCCTTTAAGGTCTTTTAAGTTGTAAATTCTTTTGTGAGAGGGGTTACTTTTCACTTTAGAGAAATATTGTAAGAAGAGTTGCTCTTTATTTATAGACAAAAGGATTGTTATAAAAGTTTCTTTTTCTCTTTGATGAAAGAAGAGAAAATTCTAAGAAATGTCTTAGAGATTAAACGTAGGCGATGGTTGTTTGCAGAACCACTATAATTTGGTTTACCTTTCTTCTTTCGTTTATTGATTAAATTATTGTTTAGATGAGTATCTAAATCACTATAAATTGGTTGTTTACAGAACTACTACAAACTGGTTTAACTTTCCAAAAATCACCACTTATGTCAATAATATCTTGGAACATTAAGGTCATTAATTGCCCTAAGAAGTAATTACCATTAGAATATTTTATAAGTGAAGTCAAACCATTAATTATATGAATTCTGGAGTCTAAGCTTAGTTAGGATAATGTAATAGAACTAAAGATTTGAGGAAGTCCATGGTCTTTTTTCTCAAATTATTAACACCGCCACTGTGGTTGTATAATAATAGCTTTTGACTCAAGAAGAGTAAAGATTAACACTCTAAAATCCAATGATTAGATGAAGCATCTCTCAACTTAGTTTATTCAGGAGTTATTTGTTATTTTTTTCATGGTTTAAATTTCTCATTTCAAAGGTAAGTGCTATGGGATAAGATAGGTAGTATCCAGTAAAAAATTTAGGGCATTTGGATTCTATTAACGGACTTCAATAGTATTCTTTATAGGTCAAAAGCTGAGGGGCATGTATAGATGAGAGTTTTTCAAATGATTTTAAGATGTGCGTGGAAAAGATTGAAGTTAATTTTTTTTCTCTTGGAACAACAAATAAAACTCCAAATGGAAATTGAGTAAACAGCTAGATAGAGCTTTAGTAAATAAAGGATAGGTTGGAAGAATTCCCAAAGATCAAAGCTAGTTTAGGGAGCTCGATGTTCTCATATCAGTCTCTAGTTATAGTTTAAAATATATTCCTCAAAATTAGGAGGATGTTTATATTCAGGTTTAATAACTTTTTATAGAGGAATATGGCATTAATGAGGCAATTATAAAAGGTATGTTATTGGAGATCCAAGCCCACAAGGCTTTTATATGTGTTAAAAAGTTGTAATCAAACACGAGCTAAAGGAGCTAAATGCTAAGCAAATATAAAGTATAAGCTAGATTGCTACTGATGTGAGCAAAATGTTCATGATTGGAGTGGTCATCCTTACAAATGTCAAAACACATCATATATATCGTATGAGCTTCTGAATACATGTCAGAATGCCTCTCATTCCAAGCTACCAATATTGCCATAAGTGTTGGCATGCCATAATCCCCCCTAAGAATAGTATCCTCTTTATCCTTCCATTATGTTTGGTGGATCTGACAATGAGTACCTAAATCCTAAAAATAATCCACAAACACAAAATCAAGAAAGAGAATACTAAGGATAAAATAAATAAAGAAAAATACAAAAGAAAAATAACTGCTAGATTAATAAAAACTAAGTTTTCCTAATATCCTAGTCCCTGACAATGATGCAAAAAACTTAATGATGTGAATTTATTTACTTTACTATAAATGCACAGAGTAGTTATATTAGCACTAGCAGTTATGGTTCAATTCCATGAAGACTATGAGTACTAGTAATAACTCTTCTTATTATATAATAAAAAATTAAGTTGATATTGATGAATCTTATTTAAAATAAAATAAACTAAGGGCAAGTTTAACTAATCAAATAAACTAGAACATAAATAGAATGATAATAAAAGAACAGTACCTGAAATTTAAATCCTGCCAGGACTTCTCACGAAATCATGATTTCACTAATCAATTTAATCTAAATTTCATTGGATCATGAAAATGTCTCAATTATACTAATATCTTTTTCAAGATTATTAACACCTATTCTTAAGATGATTAATTGAAATCTCTTTCTAATTAAAACTCCTAGGATCGCATTAATCAATTTATGAATTTCATTATAGAAGATTTATGTCAACCTATCTTTGGGTTTGTATCCAACTTCTTTCAATTATGCTAGATTTAGTCATGCAAAAGTTTTCTAAATAATTGTATAAAATTATACATGAATCAACATGCTGACAATATTAATTCATGAATAAATAAGAACATACAATTGAATCTCAATGAAACTAAAAAATAAATAAATTTAAAATAAATTTATGACGAAGTCTATTATGATGTTCATTTAATCTAGATACCAAAAATAATTTTGACCATAATCATAGAAAACAAAACATCAAAACTAAAGAAAAAGCTAAAAATCAAGGATGACTAGATTGGAATCCCCAAAATCTTCACTCTAAATTGATGAAATCCACTTTAAATAGGTTTCTTTGGTTGTTTCTCATACTTGTGTCATTCTAGGGTTTCTCCTTGTGTTTCCTGAGCCTCCTTCTCACTTTTTCTCTTGATATTGCCTTTTAAATTTTGAAATTCGGATTATAGGTGATACGCAAGCATCAACACAGATATGTTGATGGTTATGTGTGTGTTACTATCTAACATGGGTGTGTTGATGACCATGTAACTCTCTAGAACTTTAAAGCCATTTATTTTAGATGAAACGTATGAATATTGTCGTGTTGACATCAATATTGGCGTGTTGATGCCCCATACTTTTTCAACATTTTCATAGCTTGGTCAAGACAGTTCCAAATCGCCCCAAAACTTGTCCCAATTTATTCCTTTTTCTCAAAATAAATGAATTACAACCGAAAATCACAATATGAATGAATTAAGTACCAAAAAATAAAATAAACTAAAATAAACAAGTAAAATGCACTAAATATAAACATGAAAATATGAACAATCAAGCACTTATAAATTATGGATTCAAATTTTCAAAAATCGGACAAAATGCATTAGCATAATAGCTTCACACATTTGAAAATAAGGAACTTGAAAGTTAATTTTACGTTCAAGTCCATAAATTGTTGGTTTAAAACAAATTTGATTACTAACTCAAATTCATAGATTATATACTCTACTATTAGAACATAAGAGATCATTAAAACAAATCACTTAGATGGACTAAAGGGAAGACACAATTAATCATATATTTTTGTTGGAAAAAAGGTGGGGAAATAATTTTCACCTTGAGAAATAATTGTTTGTTATTTTAGGGTAGTGGAATAAGAATGCTAGAACATAAGACATCATTTATATTATGAACTTAAAAGAACTAACATATTCCTTCCACTAAAGACAATAAGAAATACTATAGGTAGGAATGAACATGGTTGGAAAAGACAACTCATCAAATAAATTGAAATAGAATAGGAAGAAAAAGACAACCTATGAAAAAATCGTACTACAATTACTTACAAAAAGTACTATGCCCCTATACACAAAATAGCTTCACTCATTTTAAATAACATCTACGTTGTTTGTAATTTTTCAATACCAGTAAAAAGTACAACTAGCACCATGACACTATTAAATCAATAACATTTATCCTTTTTATATAACAAAAAGCACTTATAATAAACAAATTAGTTCCACCTTTACTTTAATATGTCAATACCATTATTGAGTATAAACAATAATGTGTCTCTATTAAAATCATAACAAATTAATACAAAAAGTACTATCACCCATCACAAATGTCATTGAGATAAACATAGGCATTAAAATCATGTACTACTTTATTTATGCTCTATAGAGCAACACCGTAAGGAGCATCTCCATGTTGAATATTGTTCACTACTCCTATTTTCTGCAAAGTCAAACGCGATATTTAACAAAAGAAGTTTCATAGTCAGGTTAATTTGGACCTAATAAATTAAAATTCAAAGTTTACAATTCCTTAAGCAACTATCAATTAAAACTAACAAACAAAAGTATTGAAGTTACAATTCTTTACACAAAAACCAAAATTCATATACAATAATAGTTCAATTTATCAAAAACCAATCCTTACAATTAAGAAATTAGTTCCATAATATTAGCATGAGTTTAAGAAATATAGCGTCTATTCTTAACCCATCATTGTCATTGATTTTCATTGAAAGATAGTAAATAAACCCATCATTATTTCTCATTACAAAAATCTAGCATGTGTTTACGCAATTTAATCTCTAATTTTATTTATCTATACATTCATTTTTTGATTTAGTAATTAATACCATAGATAATCTAAAACATCCCCTATTACACTCAATACCTGAAGTAAATCACACGTTAATATAGAAATTACTTATAATAGACAAAATACACAAGAAGGGGAGTTGAATTGTGTATCCTCTTCGTGAATACAAAATTTTTTTATATTTTTGAAAAGAACTTCTCTAACTTGTTAAAAGAATATCACTAACGTTATACGAAAATTTTTACGTAGATAAATCGCAAATAACTTCTATATACTTGTTCTTAAAAACCAAAATAGAATAAGTTGAGAGATAAAAGATAGACACTGCGATTTTGTACTAGTTCACCCCAAACCGTGGGCTACGTCCAGTCCTAAGAATTCTTCTGAGTTTTCACTATACTTCAGTAAATTTACAAGTATTCTTTTCTTCCCTTCAGAGCCTCTTCAGATCTCTTACACTAAGTATTCTTTCAGCTATCTTAGCCTCTCCAGGCTCTCAATTTTTTCTTTCTCTCACTAGAAAGATATTGTGAGCTATTGTTACAGTAGGTTTAGCTCCTAGTATCGCACTACAGAGTTTTTCTTTTCTAAGTATAAACTTGAACGCTCAAAAGTTGTAGGATCAAAGGTTTCTCGAAAAGTTGTTTAGTCTTCGACTACGACTAGTATTTATAGTCTAAGTCTCCAACAGCTTCTTGATTCTTGATAACTGCTTCTTGAGTCTTGATAATAGTTTCTTGAATCTTGATAACTGTTATTTAGTTAAGTTCTGTAACCAACTCCAACTAACTAACTGCTCTACGTACTAGCGTATCTTCTGCTTTGTATCGTCTATGTTTTCTTCTGTATTTCGCTTCTTTTGTATCTCTACTTCTTCTGTGCTTTGCTTCTTCTGTGTATTGTTTCTTTTGTGTTTCCCTTCTGATGTACTTTATTTCTTCTGTGTCTTTACTTCTTCTATGTTTCACTTCTTCTGTATCTTCTGTATATTGTTTCTTTTGTGTATTTCTTCTGTATCTTTACACTTCTTCTGTGTTTCGTTTCTTCTGTGTATTGCTTCCTTCTGTGCTTTGTTTCTTCTGTCTTCTATTTCTTCTGTGTAATATTTCTTCTATCTTCTATTTCTTTTGTCTTCTACTTCTTCTGTCTTCTACTTCTTCTGTACTTTGCGCTTCTTCTTTGTTTTGTTTCTTCTATGTTTTTCTTCTGCACACTTAACACGCTCATCAAACTAGTTCATTTATTTCTAACTTTATTATTATTTGATTGTCATCAAAATTAATTGTCATAAAGTCCCCCTGACTTACCTATCTCCCCTTTTTTGATGATAACAAATAATAATAATTTAGAAGGATAAAAGTGAATGAACTATTTTTATTCAGATAATGAATAAGAAAATATTAAACGAAATACACATATGCAATCTTCTTTTCTTGCCTCTGCTTCTGCCTCTGTTCTTCTCCACTTATACTTTTCTTCTTTCTTCTTCCTTTCTCCCCCTTTCTTCTGTTCTTCTCCCCCTATTTGTTATTAATCAAAAAGATTTTCTTATATGCTACATGATTTCAAAAAGCATTCGTTGCATGTCAGTCCTGATCAGCTTGAGGTCTTCTTCTACTGTCACCCGAAGATAAGCTACTTCCTCATGTAGATCACCAATGGAGTCCCTCAAATCATCAACCTTAGT
>JAOTAY010038756.1:0-22585 GCA_025629805.1 Erythroxylum baracoense
AGAGAATTGTGAATCAAATCTAACACTCTATACAATGTAGTCCACAAGCAGAAATATACTCAACCTTTCTTAGTGCAAATTTCACAGAATCTCAACTAATGTTTTACTTAATAATCTACTAAGCTTGTGGAAGGGTAGGATAAAGGGGTTTAAAGTTTTTAAAATTTAGGTGTTTTCACAAAACAAAAGGTTAAGGCTAAATAGGGGTAGCAAGGGATAATAATGGGTAGGTCATTTAAGCCAAGGGTTAACACAAAAAGGGCCTAGATCATCTTTATTAAGCATGTTTCCAGTAGACTCAAACTGATTCAAAGCAAGTTCTAAAGGTAGTAACCTAAGGAAGCAAAGAAATGAAATGACTATAGATGGAGTCATATGGCTCAATCCTCACTTTAGCTCAAATGAAAACTCATTATGCATCTCTATAATACCTCATTATTCAAATGTCAATTTGTGACTAAGCTTATGTAACCAACTACTTTTCATCATTCTATATAGTTCATTTTCTACTCAAGTAGCCTAATTTGAGTTTAAGCATACATTCAATCTAATTCCAACTACATGACAGAATGTCATGGCAATATTTATTAGAGTGACTCAAGTGTAGTTCTATTGCTAACAGAAAACACCATTACTGACACCAAGCAAATGATATGCATAATATACACCCTACTCAACACAATGCACACAATGCAATTAAGAACGTCGATGTCACCTCCCACACTTAAAGATCACATTGTCTGTAATGTGACAAGTCAAGCCCCAAGTGAGTGAAAATGATAATAAACTAAATAAAATAAAAAAATAAAAACAACTCAAATACAGGAAATTGAAATCAACATATGGTAGCAAACCAAATAGACCAAAATGAATTAACCCCAAAATTAAAGAAATTAAAACTAAAGAAAAGAAATTAAATACAATCACACAAAAGAAATAAAAAATTTTAAAAGTTACAGGGTAAGAAAAGCTTAATCAGATGATGGTGGTGACAGTGATGGCGTAGGAGCTTCAAAATTGTTCGTTATAGAAAAGTTAAGGATCCTTCTCTTCACGCTTCGTTGCTCTTTATGAACATTCTGCATTTGTGTGCCGAGCTCAATTAGTTAAGATGTCATCAGTTGTTGGTTGGAGGCTATTTGTTCAAGGGTTTCTAGGAGTTGGTCAGCCTCTGCTGGTGCACTAGGTTCTGTTGCTTCCGCTTCGCCCTTTAGATCCTGAGCTGCTTGAGATGTGGATGATCGGGACACGACTGTATTGATGCTTCTCCTATTCTTAACTGCAGCACGCATTTGAGGATTACAAAGTTCCATAGAATGGACCTCCACAATCTCGAGACGTCTTAAATACGATATGTCTAAAATATCGTGGGGTGTTGTTCGCACCTCTTCCAAATTGTGGTTATAAAAGCGAGCTAAAGAAGTAACAATATGCCCCATTCTAAAATATGAACTTTGTTTATTGACAACATTGATAATTGATATAAAATTCTAAAGGGTGTGTTGATTCTAACCTTGCGATCCATGCAAGAAGAAAAGTTCTTTAGTTGAACATTTACTACTTTTGGTTTTATTAAACACAGTTAAACACATGAATTTATACAACAGCAAATGTTTGACACTACGTATTAAAGCATTCGATGCATTGTGTGAATCAAAACTATCTTTCCCTGTTAAAATGTTCCAATAGGAATCCACATCAAATTCAGGATGATCATCTAGAACTTTTGTATTTTGGAAATCTAAAAGATGAAATATAACATTATAATATAGTTTATACACAACACCAAATAATCTAAACCAAAAGACATCCATTTTTAGGGTATAACAGACAATAGTGAAAATTTCAATTGTTATCATAGGGTGAATATGCATGTCACACCAGATGAACCTATTCCACCCTATGTTGTCAACTAGTCGCTTAATCTTTGTCCTCAATCCCGTGTTCAATAACAATTCAAAATCGAAATACCTAGGAGTGATTATTCCCCTATCATTAAAATCACGGAAGCACGTACCTTCTTCTTCTGAGTAAATCGGGAAGGGGATTCGAAATGTTGCCGCTATATCGCTTTTGTGGTCACTGAAAACTTCATGGCATAATTCATCAACTAGCTTTTGAGCCATCATCTTTTTCGGCACCATTGTAGAAGAAAAATTTGCAAGAATAAAAGAGAGAGAATGAAATTTGACCTAGAGAGAGAAAGAGCAAAAAATCTAACCTAAATCCTTGTGTTTTTTAATGATTAATGCATGAAAAGATGAAAAAAATTGTAAGAACAATGAAAGAATTGAAGAAAATACCAAAAATCTAAGGAGAGATTGAAGATTTTTAGAGAGTTAGAGGGGAGAAATTCATAGGTTAGAGAGAGAGGGAGTGAAATTTTGAAAATGGGTGAGAGAAAAAAGAGGGAGGCAAACTTTAAATTTCCCTCCGGATGCTCGTGGGAATCCCCACAATTCCCACAAGCATGGTATTCCTCTCTAGAAACTTTCTGGAGAGGATTCCCACGTTCGTGGGAATCACCTTAATTCCCACGGACATGAGTATTCTCTCCAGAAACCTTCTGGAGAAATTTCCTACATTCATGGAAATCACCATAATTCATACGGACGTAGGAATTAGTGATCCTCATAATTCAAACCTTTGTCCAAGCTTACATGAATTATCCATGATCCCAAAACCTACAAACATATCAAGATAATATCATCAACAAGAAGTTTGAAAAGAAAACAAATTAAAATTTAAACAAAATCAACATGAACATCAATCAAACTCAATTAAAAAATGATCATAACTAAAGAAAGTAAACAAACAAATAGGTAAACAAAATAATCAAAAGGAAATAGAATTCCATAGGTTGCCTCCCATGCAGTGCTTCTTTTAACATTGGTAGCTTGACGCTCTTCTTTCATTGAAAACTCATCCAGGATCAATTATAAGTGGCTTGCTTCCACGCTTTTCGTTCAACATCAGTTTTGTAGCCTGTAAGTAAGCTAGAAATTGCAAAATGAACAGAAGGACAATATTAATAACGTTAAGTAAACCAATTAATTTCACCAATGTCCTTTTCATTAACAAACTGTCAATAAAATAGGGAATAACAAAACTCCCTGAATTTTCCATCGAATCAAACAGTTTGTTCTATACGAAGGTGAGTTGCTTTCTTTCTTCCTTAATTACCTTCGTCTCCTCTGCTTCTTCCTCTTCACGAAAAGAAACTTTCATAACTTCTTTAAACTTGATGTCTATTGTCATCGGTTCTTTATTTGTTTGTTCTTTAGAAGATTTGAATACATCAATTGTCTTCAATGAACTACTATCCTTTGGATTCTTAGATATATCATTCATGTTGAATGTATCTTGATCATCATCAATCCAAAAGATATAATTCTTTTCATGAACATCTACCCAAGCTTTTTTTATGTTCATCTTTGGTATATCAAGAACCGGTGAATAATAGGGAGGGTTGGCATTCTTTTCTTCAATCTCTTTTTTTGTCTCTTATTCTCCAATAAAGTAGGGATCAGCATGGTGTTCCACTGGTTCTTCTAGCTTTTCCTCATTCTTAAGTGTGATAGCCTCATATTGCTCTAGTTGATGTAATTCTATATTTCTCAGAGATTCTTCGACACATCTTTACAAAATTCATGGGAAAGTTGTCTTACTTGAATCTCCAGGTTGTGAATAGAAGTGACATGATTTTTAAGAATTTGATCAAATTTCTTCTAATCTCTTCTGACTTTCTTGGCTGAAAAACATCCTTTTCTGGTTCTTTTCCTGAGCTATCAGTTTTGAACCACACATCTCCATAAACTTGTCCAACTTACTCTCCATCGTTCCAATTCTATCTTATTGAAATTTAAATAGGTCTTGATGTCCCATATAAGTACTTGCATTATTGGATCAATAAAAATCTAGGTGGTTCTGCCATCTTGCAGTGTACGTGTTCTAATAAGAATCGGTACTTCGCCAACCATACTGCGCTTCATTCTAATTTGCAAAAGTTCCTTGCTCCCAATAATAATTATCTTCTATCATTGTTCTTTATATTTTTTCTTGGCATCTAGCTCTTTAGATTTCTCATTCCTCATTCTAAAATGTCTTGATGTGTCTCCACTTTATGCCCCAAACTTCTTCTTTACTAATTTTTGTCGATCTTCACGTACTCCTTGTGTTTATGCACCTGCAAATACACAAGGAAAAGTATCAAAAACTCTTAAATCAAAGTAGTCTAAGTTAAACACGATGCTCAACAATCAATTCCTAACAATGGTACCAAAACTTGTTGGTGTTAAAACCCATCTACTTGTTTTACGCTCAAAAACCACAAGTGAACGAGTCGTGACTTGTAGTAAAAATAGTGAATATCGATCCTACAGGGATTGATGCCTACACATCGCTTAATTGAGACACAACTATGTTTAAGAAACTAAATTACAAAATGAAAATAATTTGGAAAACTAAATTAAAATTAAAAGACTAATGTAAACAATGAACAATATCGAAATTGTAGAAAATTTGAATTCAAGAATATAAATACTAGAGATTACCTTTTTCCTATTTTGTCTCCCTCCTATTTTATCGATTGAATTATATCTCACCCTAAATTTTTTAATGTACTAATTACCCTCTCAAGGTGTAACTATTTATCCCTAATCGAATTAACGGGAATCAATTGGATGATCTCTCAACCTAGCCAATGACTTTACCGATTCAATTAGTTATAAAACTATCCTATAAGTGATCAATTGACTAGTCGAGATCACTCTTCTAACTATTCAATTAACGTGATGATTACTAGTCTATAGGTCGCCAACTCTCATTGTACAATCCTACATAAATTTCACCTCACTCACTCTCTCGATTTGTTGCAAGATTACAATTAAAAACAAATATCAACAAAGACAATTGCATTCAATTCAATAAAATAGGAGTTCAACATAATAGTTACAAAAGTAATCCTTAAAATAAAATCAGCCTAACATGGTCTCCACAACATCATCAACATTCTGATAATCAATTTTTATAAAGAATAAAAGAGATTAAAATGACAGAAAATTGAATAGAAGGACTCCTTCTCTTCTTTGCCAAAATCTGGAATTTTGGTGTTAATGTGCTATTTTGCCCAATCTTGATGATGATCCTTATCTTCAATCCTTCCTTTATGCTCCAAACATGTGTTCTTCACTAAAGGATGGTGTTTCTACAGGTGGGTGTCGTCTCCTTTGAAGATGGAGGCTTGATTGTCTTTTTATAGTCCAAAAATCCTAAGTTTAATGAAACCTCACAGATTGCCTCAGATTGTAATTCCCACGTTTATGGGAATTTGCATGATTCCCACGAGCATGGGAATTTGTCACAGATGCATCTCTCATTCTCTTCTATAATTCCCACATGATGTGGTGATTCCCACGAACGTGGGAATTTGTCACAGATGCACTCCTTATTTCTTCTCCTCTTTGACCTTTAGTTCACTCTCCAAGTTGCTCCTTCCTTCTTCCTGCATAAAAATAGTCAATTCTTGCCCTCAATTAACATCAAACGCACAAGAACAATAATGAAAATCAAACTTAATGAAAACATATAAAATGAATCCTAAACTAGAACAATAATCAACAATTATGCTAGAAAACACATGCCAATTACTTATAAAAACATATCCTAATGCACACCCATGATCATTCAATTAGCTGATAGATCTAAAATATACCCTGAGGGGGTTATCGAGGATGTTTTGTGTAGGTTAATGAGCTTGTTTTCCCTGTAAATTTTTATGTGTTAAATATGCAGGATGAGAGCTCTTTGAACCCTTTAATAATTTTATTAGGAAGGCCATTCTTAAAGACATCTCGAATAAAAATTGATGTACACAACCAGGTGCTGACTATAGAGTTCTATGGCGAGGTCATTCGTTTTAATAACTTTGATGCCATGCATTATCCATCAGATTATGAGTCCCCAAGGTAGATATTTTTAACTCTTTGGTAGAGCAGAGATCTCTTCTTTCTACAGGTGACCCCAGGTATCCTTGACTACCCCATTGGACCAAAAGATGTCTGGATATTGGCAAAGCAAGTTCAAGTTGAGAGAGGACCTAAAGGAAGCAATTTGGGCACTTGAGACAAGTCCTTGTAGCAAGTATGTCCCTCATATTTTAGAATTTCCTGTTAGTACTAATCGATCGCTACCTTTTATTATGTAGGAACCAAAAGTTGAGTTGAAGCCCTTACTGACTCACCTCAAGTACGCTTATCTGGGCACCAACAAAACACTTTCAGTTATCCTCGCAAGTGATCTTACAAAGGTGCAAGAAGAAAAGCTCATTAGTATGTTGCGGGAGTATAAGATGACATTGGGATGGACGGTTGCAGATATTAAAGGTATTAGTCCTTCTTTATGCATGCACAGGATTTTTCTTGAGGAAGGAGCTACCTTAGTCCATCAAGTGCAAAGACATCTCAACCCACCAATGATGGAGGTGGTGAAGAAGGAAGTGATTAAGTTACTGGATGTGGGAGTCATATGCCCCATCTCTAGCAGTAAGTGGGTAAGTCCTTTGTAGGTGGTTCCCAAAAAGTTGAGCATTATAGTTGTGGTGAATAAGAGAGGAGAAAAAGTTCCGACTATAGTGTAAAATGGATGGCAAGTTTCTGTGGATTATCACAAACTCAACTCGATGAGTCGAAATGACCACTTTCCCTTACCCTTTATTGATAAGATGTTAGAACGTCTTCCTGGTCGTGCTTACTATTATTTTCTTGATGGTTATTTAGGATATATTCAGGTTGATATTGCTCCGGAGGACCAGGAGAAGACAACTTTTACATGCCTGTATGACACCTTTGCCTACAGAAGGATGCCTTTTAGATTGTACAACACCCCTACTACCTTTTAAAGGTGCATGGTAAGTATCTTTTCTGATTATCTTAAGAAAATCATTAAAGTTTTTATAGATGTCTTTACTATGCATGGGGATTCATTTGAATAATGCCTAGATCACCTCATTTTGGTACTTCTTTCAAGCATAGTTCTTAATTATGAAAAACACCATTTTATGGTGCAACAAGGGATAGTTTTAGTGGTTTCTGCTAAAGGTATTGAGGTTAATAGAGCCAACACAGATCTTGTCTCTTCTTTGCCTTACCCCACTTCTGTGCGGGAAGTTTGATCTTTTCTTAACCATACAAGGTTTTATTGTAGGTTCATTTAGGACTTTCCTAAGGTTGCATATCCATTATGTAGGTTGCTTCAAAAGGATAAAGAGTTTGTTTTTGAAGAGCAGTACAAGAAGGCATTTGATGCTCTAAAGGAGAAGTTGATTACTGGACCCATCTTACAACCTCCTTATTGGAGTTTACCATTGTAGCATATGTGAGACGCCTCTAGCCATGCCATTAGAGCAGCTTTGGGTTAGAGAGTGGGGCAAATTCCCAAGCAAATTACACCACCACAAAAAAAGAACTTCTTGTAGTAGTTTTTGCTTTAGATAAGTTTATGTCTTATTTATTAGGTACTAAGATTACTGTTTATTTTGATCAGGTAACTTTGAAGTACCTACTAGCAAAGAAGGAGGCAAAGTCAAGGCTTATCTGTTGGATATTCCTACTTCAGGAGTTTGATGTGGAGATAAAGGATAAGAGAAGCTCAGAGAACTGAGTAGCAGATCATTTGAGTTGCTTAATAGAGCATGGTGCTAACACGGGCCCTATTAATGATGATTTTCTATATGAGTAGCTACATGTAGTACAGTTGATAGCTCCTTGGTACACTGATATAGTGAATTTCTTGGTTTTTCATAAATTCCCTATATATTTCACAAAGGCACAGAAAGAGAGGATGAAGAGCCAAGCAAAGTTTTATGTATGAGATGACCCTTACCTGTGGTGATTTTGTGCTGATCAAGTCATCAAATGGTGCATACCTGATAGTGAATTTCTTTCTATTTTGGCATTTTGTCACTCTTATACATGTGGAGGTCATTTTGGCCTAAAGCGGACAGCTTGTAAGGTTCTAGAGTGTGGGTTTTACTGGCCATCTTTATTTTGAAATGCATATGATTTCTGTAGGAGTCGTGACAACTATCAGCGCACAGGTACGTTAGGTTCCCATAGGGAAATGCGTCAAACCCTTATATTAATTTGTAAGATTTTTTATGTTTGGGGCATGGAATTCATGGGTCCTTTTCCCTTATCGTTTGGATTTCAATATATTCTGCTTGCAATTGATTATGTGTCAAAATGGGTAGAAGCAAAAGCAACCTGAACTGACAATTCTCAAGTGGTTGCAAATTTCTCGAAATATAACATTTTCTCTAGGTTTTGAGTCCTACGAGCCATCATCAACGACAAGGGGACTCACTTTTGCAACCGGATGATCGAGGGCCTCCTAAAGAAATATCAAGTGATGCATCAAGTCTCAATTACTTATCATCAGCAGACAAGTGGTTAGGCTGAGGTGTCTAACTGAGAGATCAAGTCTATCATAGAGAATACAATTAGTCCCAACAAGAAGGATTGGAGTTTACACCTCAACGATGTCTTATGGGCATACAGGACTATATACAAGACTCCAATAGGGATGTCACCATTTAGACTTGTTTTTGGGAACCATACAACCTTTTAGTAGAGCTACAGCACAAAGCTTATTAGGCAACCAAGAAGTGTAAAATGGATTCAAAAGTTGTTGGTGCCCACAGAAGATTACAGTTGCAAGAGCTCAAAGAGTTGCGACATGAAGCATTTAAGAATGCCTAGATTTATAAGGAGAAGAATAAGGTATTCCATGATCGCAACATCTCTAGGAAGACATTTGTGGTAGGACAGAAAGTACTTTTATATTATTCACGCCTCAAACTCTTTCCAGGTAAGTTATGCTCCGATGGATAGGTCCCTTTGAGGTTACCCAGGTATATCCCCATGGAGCAGTGGAGATCAGAAGTGCCAAGATGGAGAAAGAGTTTAAAGTCAATGGACATCGTCTCAAGCCTTACTTTAAGTGATTTTAGATTCACAACGTGGAGGTGATGGAGCTTGAAGCTCCACCATACATTGGTTAATATCGGTTGACAAGGGTCGAGCTTATGACCTTAACCAAGCGCTTATTGAGAGGCAACTCAAAGCGAGGAGGGGCCATAGGGATATCTTCTCTCTTATATAGAGGGACATATATTTTATCTATAATAGAAGTAAATGGAAGGTGACTACATTCTTCGACTTCCATTACATTAGAAGTAGGAAGTGGTAATATGGATACGATGCTTTACCTATAGATGCTTCTCCAGCTTTGGAAATAGATGTATGGGAATCATCCTCAAGAGAACTTGCTGAATGACCTTACTAAGGAATTCTATCATACTCTGTATAGCTATTGTTGTTGATATGTCCTTTAGGAATTTGCTTTGCGAAAATAGGAAACTTCTACCTAACAAATTGTATCAAAGAGGTATACTGTAACATCCCATGTTCGGGGCTAGACCACAGAATAGTGAATTGAGTGTACTGTGAGAAATTAGAAGTACATTGCATGCTCAAGCATCATTGTATATTCACACACATGTGAATATTTATTTTTAATACATTAAAATAATTATACATGCATTCATTTTTTGAGTATAATTGATTTATAAATGCGATTAAAATGTGAATTATGGATTATTTGTGTTGAAAATTTATTTGACGAGTATTATGATTATTTCAAAATTTTTGGTGAATTTTAGACAATTCTCAAAATTTTGAGGTATTTTAAAAAAAATAGACAAATGGGAGTGTGACACGTGGTAGCCTCATATGTATGACAAATGCGTTACATGCATGGTGCCACGTGTAAGAAGAACACTTCTCTAACTCTTTCGGTGTTATTCCCTGGACATTATCCAAGTCTCTTCTTTGAACATCCACCACCGAAATTTTTTCTTCAATATCACTACTGAAAATTTTGCTGAAACATCAAGTAAATTGTGTTTAAGTTTTCTGGATGTTATGTAAATGATTTAGATGATGGCTGGTGTTAGAGATGAATACATGCATGAGAAGGTTAAGCAGTAGAGTTTCGGTGAATGCATGTGTTAAATGACATAGATGAGGAATTGAATTTGTGAATGTGGGAAAATAGCAGAAAGTGTATTAATAGCTTGTGATACTTTGAGTTGAATAGAGATTTTTGATGTAGTTGTAATTGCAGAAAATATGGATTATTCACGCCACTCTGTTGTTTTGCCGTGTACTTACATGAATGTTTAGAAATGATGTTAAATGAGTTTAGAGCTAAAGGGAAAGTTTTTGGTGATACCGTGATGTGGGAAAAGCATTAAAATGGAAAGTGTAAGGTGAAATGAGAGGGAATGTAAACCTGTATAGTAAACACAGTAAAGAGAGATAGTGTATGTGTAGTTTCAGATTTTTTATGTTTGAATTTAATCTTGAATCTTAAGTTGTTTCTAGAGTAAGTTGAATTGGACTAGGAGTAGAAATGTGAGAGTATAAATTAGAGATGATAGGGTAAGTGGAAGAGAGGAAGAAGAGTGAAGAAATCTGCAGTTTATGGTGAAGAAGAAGAATCCTACATTTTAGAGAGAGAAGAGAAGAAGAGTTGCACCCGAAGGTTTTTCCAAAACAGAACTGTGTTGATTCTTTTAGCCATAACTTTATCATCCGATCTCCAAATGACTTGGAACTTAAACCAATAAACTCCTAAGATATTTTCCTTTCTCTCCATAAAAATTTAGAGCCATCTGAATTGATTTGAAAAAAGATTGATTGGATGAAAGTGAGGAAGTCTGTTGGAATATATGAACTAGAGAATTTTTATTGAATATGCTTCGGTATTTTGATTACATCTTGATCTGTAGATTTCAAAATGAGTTGATTCTAGAATCTAATTAAATTGAAACCTATGTCTACAACTTTCTTGAAGAAGTCGAACTTTAATTCTGCCTCTATGAATTTCAAAAGTTGGCATTAAATTGAGTCTTGGCTTAGGCTATAGCATTACTAGGGATAGAAATCATATCCTATTGTTATCGAATAAATTATATTGATTTAGGCTGAATCAGACAAAGGTGTCTTCCCAAAAGTTATAGATTATTCTATTAGCTTTCAATTGATATAAAGTTTGTAATTTTTATAAATTGTAATTGAGAGATATGGGTTGTACAACTTGAATGCATGATCACGCTCTAGCCAAAATTTCAAATATACTCAATCTGTGGTATTTTGAGCATAATTCATAGAATAATGAACCAAATTGAGTGATTCTGGTGTCATTAGAAACGTAAGAAACAGAGAAACAATTGTCTATAAGAAAGTGTTACAAAAATACATCATTTTCTTGACTTTATTGATTATGCAAAGTTGATCCGAATGAGGTGCTTTCAGCAAAAGCTGGAATAGTGAATGAGTGTGTGAATTTTGGCACAATTGGCGTACATCAATTTGTTACAAGAATATACCCGAGAATTTTTCATTGCACATGCATGATACATGACACATTTATACATGTATTTACTCAAATACATAAGCAGTATGGTAATGTGAAATTGTGTTAATATATATAAGAGGGCAAGTAGCGCGACCACTTCCTGATATTGCCAGAACGTCAACGCAATAGGATTAAGGGAGCAATTGTGAGTAACCTAGCCAATCTCACTCAATTAATTATTTTTTTTGATTTTGTTTGAATTATCTTATGAATATGTGATTGATTATACTGATTTTGGACATGAAGGTTGGAAGATTATGATTTGATGAATGTGATATTGAAGTGCTCCTTGTATCCGAATTGGATGAAATAAATGTTACTCAACAATCTTGTTGAATGCCGGACTGGAGTCCAATGATAAATGTGTTCTGATGTGAATGTGAAATCATGTCATTGATTTAGAATATGAAAATGTGAAGCATTACATTACATGAATGCATAAAAGATAAAGGTAGTTGTGACCGGAGTCGTCAGGGTAAAGAGCTTAAAACTCATACTGTGATCAGAGCCTCAGGCTTAGTTGTGAAAGTACCTGGTATCCACTAAGGGATATGGGACATTATCTGATACAACTCAATATCCACGATGGATATGGGATAGTAAAATGGTACCTGGTCACAACAACAACAATAATAAATGAAAATGAGTCTCACGAGCATTGCATATATATTTTAATAAGTGTGTTTGACTGATTAAAATGTATTGGTATCTTGTATTTGAATGAGAATGTGATATGTGATGTTTCTTGCAAAATGCAAAGATGTGAATTATATGTTACGTGCGATGAGGTGTTGCATGAATTAAGTCAATCATCGATGATGGTTACCTCATTGAGTTCGCAAAACTCACCAAAATTGCATCGTTGATTTTTCAAGACCGAGAGAGGACATTAGCTACTGAGAGACCCTGCAAGAAACATAATTTTGTACTTTTGTAAAGAAAAAATAGCTCAAAGTTCAGTCAGCTGAGACTGAAAGAGTAATTAGTAGTTTTGTTCAATCCCTCTTTCAAGGAGTATGTTATGTATAGAGTTTTGACATTGTATATATTCGGATGGTTTTGTAAAGCTATAATTTGGTTTTTATAAAATAAAATGAGGAATGCAATTTGTTTTTTTAAAATTTGGTGACTTTTACGTATACTAGTTGATGCTATGACTAGGTTGGATATGTTGTCATGTTATAAAGTGAAGGTGAGATAGTTAACACGCCATTATTATAGATTATATACTAGAATGTCCATAGTGTGTTCTGGTATGTAATTTATGGTATTAGGGTGTTATATTTTAGTATCAGAGTATGGTTTGGCATCCATGGGGATATGTAGAAATAGTAGGTATGAAATGTTGTGAAAATTTTGGATGGTGATAGAAGTTATTGTGTATTATAGGTTATCCGATATAGGCAATCAAATGGAACACTCAGGTGACTTAGGATCAAAAAGAGCCAACAGAGAGTCTTCTATGACTCGACCAGATGTGATGCCTCTAAGAATTTCTGAGAGAAGGGAAATGAGGTATAACAAACTGCGAAAGTAGTGGGCTGTGGACTTCTAATGGAAGTACAAACCTTGTAGAGGCTGAGAGATGGTTAGAGAAAGCCGAAAGAGTGTTTGATCAGATGGACTGTGAGACAGATGAGAGATTTGATTATGCAGTCTCACTACTGTAAGGTCCAACATATCAATGGTGCAACACTGTTCTAGGCAGTGCCACCAGGCCTTGCAATCTAAATTGGGGAGACTTTCTGATGGCTTTCAGAGAGAATTACATGTCCAAGATATACTTGGATAAAACGATGAAGGAGTTCCTAGATCTGAAACAAGGCAGAATGTCTGTAGCAGAGTATGAGATCAGGTTCAATGACTTGTTGGGGTATGATACTACTTTGATTCCTACAGAAAAAGACAAGCATAGGAGATTTGAAGATGGGTTGAATATAGAGATTATAACAAGGTTAACAATCACTAACCTGAGTAGTTTTACTAAGTTGAGGGTTACCTCGATCAGAATTGAGCAGTTACTAAGAGAGGGACAAGGAGAGTCAGGACAAGGGTCTAGAATGAAAAAACTCAGTGAAATTCAGAGTGGTTTAGGCAGAAGATTTAACAAGTGGCAGAACCAAGCTTTCAGACCACCGGCTGGATCAAGATAGTCAGGATTCAGACAGAGGGGTGGCTTTGTACAGTCTGGCAGTGAAAGAGGTACAATACAGAGCCAAATTCCCCTTGTGAGCATTGTAGGATGAAGCATGGTGAGTGTTGGACCTTATCAGGAGCATGCTTTCGATGTGGCTCTCTAGAGCATAGAATTAGAGATTGTCCTATCATTGCTGGAGCCTAGTCTGGTATGAGAGGGAGATCTGTAAGTGAAGCTATTGTCCAACAAACTGAACTAGTGGGGTTAGACAGAGAGGCAGAGGCAGAGGCAGAGGTAGAGTAAGTTCTGGAAGTCCTTCTATCAGGACTGAGGTTTGAAGCAACAGACCCCAGTCTCAGGCCCGAGTATATGCTATGACTAGACAAGAGGCGCAGGACTCTCCGGATGTTGTTACAGGTGCGTTGCTTATCTTTGATTATAAAGCATTTACATTGCTAGATCCTGGATCTATGCATTCATTTATTGCACCGCATCTGGCATGTAAGTTGCATTGCGATAGAGAGCAATTGAAACGTGGGTTGGAGGTGAGTACACCAATAGGTAGTACCACCGTGATTGGGAAAGTCTGCAAGAGGTGTTTGATTAAAGTTGATAAAGCAGAATTGAAAGTAGACTTGATTATATTACAGCCAAGAGAGATAGATATCATTCTAGGCATGGATTGGCTTGCTGTTCATAGGGCTATCATGAATTGCTACACTAAGGAGGTGGTATTGGAATCTCCTAATCAGCCGAGAGCAGTTTTTAGAGGTATTAGTCAAGCAGTGCCAGCCAGGCTGATCTCATTCATAAGTGCCTTGAGGTTGATGCAAGGTGGATGTGAGGCTTATCTGGCCCACATTATTGACACACAAGCTGAGCAGGATATACAGGACATTCTTGTGGTTAGGTAATTCCTGGACGTGTTTCCCGCAGAACTACCTGGCTTACCTCCAGATCGAGAAACAGAGTTCACAATTGATATAATTCCAGGTACCACTCCTATATCTATTCTGCTATATAGGATGGCACTTATGGAACTGAAGGAGTTGAAGACTTAGTTACAGGAGTTTCTAGATAGGGGATTTATTAGACCCAGTGTTTCACCCTGGGGAGCTCCAGTCCTATTTGTGAAGAAGAAAGAAGGCACTTTGAGACTGTGCATTGGCTATAGGCAACTAAATAGGGTTACAGTGAAGAACAAGTACCCTTCGCCTAAAATTGATGATTTATTTTATCATTTGCAGGGAGCTCAGGTGTTCATTAAGCTAGATTTGAGGGCTGGGTATTACTAGCTAAAGATAGCAGAGGCTCATGTACCAAAGAGTGCTTTCAGGAGCAGGTATGGGCATTTCAAGTTTTTAGTAATGTCGTTCAGGCTAACTAATGCCCCAGCTGCATTTATGGCCTTGATGAATAAAGTGTTTTAGCCCTACCTGGATAGATTTGTAATTATTTTCATTGATGACATATTTGTGTATTAAAAGAGCAGAGAAGAACATGATGAGCATCTGAGAGTGATTTTATAGATTATGAGGGAGAAAAAAATGTATACCAAATTCTGTAAGTGTGAATTCTGGCTAGATCAAGTAGTCTTTCTGGGTCATATAGTATCTGGACAAGGCATACAAGTAGATGTAATGAAGATAGAAGCAGTGATGAATTGGGAAGCTCCAAGGAATGTATCAGAAATCTAAAGCTTCCTAGGATTTGCTGGATATTATTGAAGGTTTGTAAAGGGACTCTCGTTGATTTTAGCCCCTCTAACAAAACTGCTAAGGAAGAATGTAACATTCAGATAGAGTGATGAGTATCAGAAGAGTTTTGAGGAGTTGAAACATCAATTGACTACTGCACCGGTGTTAGCTATACCATCGAGAACTGGTGGATATGTAGTATACAGTGATGCTTCGCATTAAGGATTGGGATATGTATTGATGCAAAATAGCAAGGTGATAGCCTATGCATCGAGACAACTAAGGTATCACGAGATTAACTATCCAGCACATGATTTAAAGCTAGCCGCAATTGTTTTTGCTCTAAAGATATGGCGACATTATTTATATGGAGAGACATTCTAGATATACACTATTCATAAGAGTTTGAGGTATTTGCTAAGTCAGAAAGAACTGAACATGAGACAGAGGAGATGGGTAGAGTTATTGAAAGATTATGACTGTACAATTAAATATCAACACTGGGAAAAGCCAACGTGATGGCTGATGCTTTGAGCAGAAAGTCAAATACCAGTATAGCTCAGATTCAATTATCGAGGTTACCAAACTTAATTCAATTGAGAGCTTTGAATGTGGAGTTGAATCTTGAGCATAATGAGGCATTAATAGCCACATTGAAATTGAGGTCAATGTTACATGATAGAATAATAAGGGTTTAGAGCAAGGACCCTGACATGGTGAAACAAATGGAGAAAGTTAAGATGAATCCAGAGTCTTAATTTGAATTGAGAGATGAAACATTTGGCTTAAGCAGAGACTGTGTATGCCTAATGTTGATGATATGAAGAAGGAAATCCTAGAGGAAGCTCATATGGCTACTTATTCTATGCATCCTGGCACGACCAAGATGTATAATACATTGAAGCAACATTTCTGGTGGCCAAGGATCAAGAAGCAAGTAGTTGATTATGTAGCTAAGTGTTTAATTTGCTAGTAGATTAAGGCTGAGCATCAGGCTCCAGTTGGAAAGCTTCATTCGTTGCCTATTCCGGAGTAGAAATGGGAATGAATCACTATGAATTTTATTATGGGATTACCTAAGACTCCGAGGCAAAATGATGTGATATGGGTTGTAGTGGACCGATTAACTAAGTCGGCCTATTTCGTACCAATACAGGAGAACAATACACTAGGCCAGTTAGCCCAGAGGTATGTGACTGAGGTTGTGAGACTACATAGGATTCCTGTGTCCATTATATCGGACAAGGATCTCAGATTTACTTTGAGATTTTGGAAGAGTTTGCCGTCAGCTATGGGTACAAAGCTGAATTTCAGTACTGCATTCCATCCTCAGACAGATGGATAGAGTGAGAGAACTATCAAAACTATTGAGGATATGCTTTGAGCATGTGTAATGAAGTTTTAGGGAGCTTGGGATCAATACAAAGCACTGATTGAATTCACATATAATAACCATTATCATAGCAGTTTCGGAATGGCATCATATGAGGCACTGCATGGTAGAAAATGTCAATCGCCTCTATACTGGGATGAAGAAGGTTTGAGGATGATAGAAGGCCCTGAATTGATCCAAGATACTATAGAGAAGGTGAAACTAATCCGTAGTCAAATAAAAACGACTCAAGATAAACAGATAAGTTATGTGGATCTGTATCATCGGGATATGGAGTATATTATCGGAGACAAAGTATTTCTGAGAGTGTTACCTTGGCGAGGCGTATTGAGGTTTGGGAAAAAGGGCAAGTTGAGCTCGAGATATATTGGTCCTTATGAAATTCTTGAGAGAATTGGACCTTGGCATATCGATTAGCCTTACCTACTGAGTTATCTCAGATACATGACGTATTTCATGTGAGTATGCTCAGGAAATATAGGTCTGAGCGAACACATGTGTTACCGACTTATGATATTGAAGTTACTAATAATCTGAGCTACGTTGAGAAACCAATTCAGATAGTTGAGTATTAGATAAAATGATCGAGAAATCGGAAAATTCCAATGGTAAAAGTCTTGTGGCATAATCATTTGAGTAAAGAAGCAACGTGGGAATTTGAGGAGCATATGAAAAAAGGCATATCCCTACCAGTTTTCCTCAATCAGGTAAGAATTTCGATGACAAAAATTTTTTAAGGAGGGGAGAATTGTAACATCCCATGTTCGGGGCTAGACCCCAGAATAGTGAATTAAGTTTACTGTGAGAAATTAGAAGTACATTGCATGCCCATGCATCATTGTATATTCACACACATGTAAATATTTATTTTTGATACATTAAAATAATTATACATGCATTCATTTTTTAGGTATAATTGATTTATAAATGCGATTAAAATGTGAATTATGGATTATTTATGTTGAAATTTTATTTGGCGAGTATTATGATTATTTCAAAATTTTTAGTGAATTCTAGAGAATTTCAAAATTTTAGGGTATTTTTTTAAAAAATAGACAAATGGGAGTGTGACACGTGGCAGCCTCATATGTATGACAAATGGGTTACATGCATGGTGCCACATGTAAGAAGAACACTTCTCTAACACTTTCGGTGTTATTCACTGGACATTATCCAAATCTCTTTTTTAAACATCCACCATCGAAACTTGTTCTTCAATATCACTATCGAAAATTTTGCTAAAACATCAAGTTGTGTTTAAGTTTTCTCGATGTTATGTAAATGATTTAGATGATGGCTAATGTTAGAGATGAATACATGCATGAGAAGGTTAAGCAGAAGAGTTTCGGTGAATGCGTGTGCTAAATGACTTAGATGAGGAATTGAATTTGTGAATGTGGGAAAATCGTAGGAAGTGTATTAATAGCTTGTGATACTTTGAGTTGAATAGAGGTTTTTGATGTAGTTATAATTGCAGAAAATATAGATTATTTACATTGCTTTGTTGTTTTACCGTGTATTTACATGAATGTTTAGAAATGATGTTAAATGAGTTTAGAGCTAAAGGGAAAGTTTCTGGTGATACCGTGATGTGGGAAAAGCATTAAAATGGAAAGTGTAAGGTGAAATGAGAGGGAATGTAAATCTGTATAATAAACACAGTAGAGAGAGAAAGAGTATATGTAGTTTCGAATTTTTGACGTTTGAATTTAATCTTGAATCTTGAGTTGTTTTTAGAGTAAGTTGACCTGGACTGGGAGTAGAAATATGAGAGTATAAATTAGAGATGATGGGGTAAGTGGAAGAGAGGAAGAAGAGTGAAGAAATCTGCAGTTTACGGTGAAGAAGAAGAAACCTACGTTTTAGAGAGAGAAGAGAAGAGGAGTTGCACCCGAAGCTTTTTCCAAAACCGAACTGTGTTGATTCTTTAAGCCACAACTTTGTCATCCGATCTCCAAATGGCTTGGAACTTGAACCAATAAACCCCTAAGACATTTTTCTTTCTCTCCATAAAAATTTAGAGCCATCTGAATTGATTTGAAAAAAAGATTGATTGGATGAAAGTGAGGAAGTCTGCTGGAATACATAAACTAGAGAATTTTCATTAAACATGCTTCGGTATTTTGATTACATCTTGATCTGTAGATTTCCAAATGAGTTGATTCTTGAATCAGATTAAACTTGATACCTATTTCTAAAACTTTCTTGTAGAATTATAATTTTAATTCTTTCTCTAGAAATTTCAAAATTTGACATGAATATGAGTCTTAGCTTAGGTTGTAGCACTACCAGGGACAGAAATCATATCCTTATGTTATCGAATAAATTGTATTGATTTAGGCCGAATCAAATAAAGTTGTCTTCACAAAAGTTATAGCTTATTCTCTTAGCTTTCAATGGATATAAATTATGTAATTTTTGGATATTTTTATTGAGAGATATGGGTTGTACAACTTGAATACATGATCATGCTCTAGTCAAATTTTCAAATATACTTAGTATGTGGTATTTTAAGCATAATTCATAGAATAATGAACCAAATTGAGTGATTATATTGTAATTAGAAACTTAAGACATAGAAAAACAATTGTCTAGAAGAAAGTGTTATAGAAATACATCATTTTCTTGACTTTATTGATTATGCAAAGTTGACCCGAATGAGGTGCTTTCAGCAAAAGCTGGAATAGTGAATGAGTGTATGAATTTTGGCACAATTAGAGTACATCAATTTGTTATAGGAATATACCCAATAATTTTTCATTGCACATGCATGATACATGATACATTTATACATGTATTTACGTAAATACATAAGCAGTACGGTAATGTGAAATTGTGTTAATGTATATAGGAGAGCAAGTAGAGCGACCACTTCCTGATATTGTCGGAACGTCAAGGCAATAGGTTTAAGGGAGCAATTGTGAGTAACCTAGACGATCTCACTCAATTAATTGTTTGTTTTGATTATGCTCAAATTATCTTATGAATTTGTGATTGATTATACTGATTCCAGACATGAAAGTCTGAAGATTCAGATTTGATGAATGTGATATTGAAGTGCTCCTTGTATATGAATTGGATGAAATAAATGTTACTCAACAATCTTGTTGAATGTCGGACCAGGGTCTGATGATAAATGTATTATGAATGTGAATGTGAAATCATGTCATTGATTGAGAATATGAAAATGTGAAGCATTCCATTACATGAATTCATAAAAGATAAAGGCAGTTGTGACTGGAGTCACCAGTGTAAAGAGCTTAAAACTCATACTGTGATCAGAGCCTCAGGCTCAGTTGTGAAAGTACCCAGTATCCACTAAAGAATATAGGACATTATCTGATACAACTCGGTATCCACGAGGGATATGGAATAGTAAAAAGGTACTTGGTCACAACAACAACAATAATAAGTGAAAATGAGTCTCACGAGTATTGCATATACATTTTAATACGTGTGTTTGACTGATTAAAATGTATTGGTACCTTGTATTTGATTGAGAATGTGATATGTGATGTTTCTTGCAAAATGCAAAGATGTGAATTATAAGTTACATGATGAGGTGTTGTATGAATTGAGTGAATCATCGATGATGGTTGCCTCATTGAGCTCGCAAAACTCACCAAAATTGTATCGTTGATTTTTTAGGACCGAGAGAGGACATTAGCTACTGAGAGACCTTACAAGAAACATAATTTTGTATTAAAGGTCAGTCAACTGAGACTAAAGGATTATTTAGTAGTTTTGTTCAATTCCTCTTTTAAGCAGTATGTTATGTATAGGGTTTTGACATTGTATATATTTGGATGGTTTTGTAAAGCTATAATGTAAGTTTGGTTTTTATAAAATGAAATGAGGAATGCAGTTTGTTTGTTTAAAATTTGGTGACTTTTATGTATACTAGTTGATGTTAGCACTAAGTTAGATATGTTGCTATGTTATAAAGAGAAGGTGAGATAGTTAACACGCCATTATTATAGATTATATACTAGAATATCCACAGGTGTTCTGGTATGTAATTTATGGTATTGGGGTGTTACATAGACAATTTGTCAACCTTCTTTGTCAATACTTTGAATCTGTTGGTCGTGGGGGACATACTAGGCTTCAACTCAAGAACTTCATCTTTTTAAGAAACGTCATTCCATCACAATGATTTTAGGTTATTTCTTATAGGGAAGTGAACTAAAGACAAGGCTTCCTTCTTAAGATTTTGTATCGTTTAGGATATAAAGCCTTCATTCCCTATAACTATAGGGACTTCTTCCTCTAAGGCTGAAGGCAAAGTGGTTTCGTTTCCCTTTTGTGTTCTTGGTAGCATAGTCCCACTACGCATGCCAAATTATTTAGTGTTAATTTAGAATACGAGCATGCCAAGGAGGAATTCTCCCAAAATTTGTACCTAACTTCTATTAACAATATATTTGGGCTTCAAAAAAACTTAGAGAGCAGTGTTTAAAGCTACCAAAATTCTAAAACATGTTAAAATGAAATCTAAAACGAAGAAAGCAATTGATTGTTGGAAAAAGGAATCACAAACTAAGTAAAAGAATTTGATATAATAAAGGTTAATTTGTAAAGTAAATAAAGTTGGAAAATAACAAAATGCATTTGGAAAGGGTTGATTGATCTATCTAGAGAGAGATTTTGTTGTATTGTGTTGGCTTGGAGATTGTGTTGTCTAAAAAAATTGTTCTTCAATCTTCAAGTTCTGGTGATTTAATAGTCCTTTCAACCTTGAACAATTTTTTTTCAATAACTACCTACTTCCATATAGTTATGTTAACTACCTACCACTATTCACATTTTAGAATTCTGTAATTGCTTAACTTCCATCCCACATAATTGTTTCCTCATTAACTATCTTTATCATTTTCTTAACTTCCACATTCTGGTCAAGTAACTTCTTAAATTGCACTCCATTCTCTTATATTTTAGCTAACTACCCTCTTGCATTATTTTTTGAAAAGAACATGTCAGTTATATATTAATTTTCTAGAATTCTTGAATCCTATACTTCTCAGGTAACTTCTATATGTATGAATTCTCTGGCCATATAACTTCTATGACTTCTAGTATTTAGGCCCCTTCCACTTTTGGGCTAAATAAGCTAAATTACTTAAGGTTGTCAACACCATGTCTGGTATATACTAGGTATAGATGCAATAGAAATCACATATATCTTATTTGCACATATTTTTCTATAATACACACGAAAATTAATTATGATTAATACATATTGATACTACGAATACAACAGTTAATGGAAGGCTACGAGGATCGTGATTGTTGGGATCATAGCAATTCCAATTGCACCAGCACAACAACAATAAACTCGGCAATAAACAAGAAAACCAAAGCAATAACATTGAATACTAAGTTTAATATGGAAACTTGAGAATTGAGAGAAGAACCATAGAAACAATGCATTAGAAATTTTCAAGAGTGAGCATATAGTGATTACAAGGCACAGAAATCTCTCTCTGTCGCCTCTCGTTAACCCTATGATAAGTGTGCCTTGCATAATGTTTTAAGGCTTAGTTTCATACGTATTTAATTGTTAATTCAATCGTTTAGTATGTGTTTAGGTTAGAATAGTGTTAGTTTGCTAATTATTTATGTTTTAAATGTTTTATGTGTAACACCCCACTCCCGCTGGACCCGAACCTGATATCCATAGTGATATCCGAATCCGTACCCAGCGAGGGTGGTGTGCCACATCACTAAACAATTAAAAGTCGGTATAAAATTTTTTTTACCACAAACAAATCGATAACCAAAACGTTCCACTTTGTTTTACAATCATTTGATACAAACAATGTAATCAACAGAAACTTTTATTAGCCAATTGGGCCCATTTCAAATTACAACAATACAATC